>JAQGCP010000099.1:0-22786 GCA_034699885.1 Acrobeloides thornei
CGGAGTTATATGACTTTGAATTTTGGGTGCTAGTGGTAAAAATAGACCCAACTTCGACTACGCCTATCTCCACAGGGCTACACTTTCGCTCCGGGACCCCCGAACTAAAGTTGCTTCATTCATCTAGCCCAATAACATTTACAATATGGGTTTTGATAAATCGGCAAAAAATTTTTTGTGCGTCCCAAAGCTCGGTTTTCTCAAATAACGTGTTTTAAAAAAATATAAAATATTACAAGAAAAAATATTTTCGATTTTTTAGGGGATATACCCTAAAATTTAAATTTTTTTCAAAAATTCATGCTTTTGAAAAAATTTGAATTTTTAGAGGGTAACCCCTTAATTTTTACAAAAATTTTTGTCGAAAAATAATATCGCCATCGTGCTCCCCAAAGTCGAAAACCCCGAGTGCAAAAAATTAGCCGGTTTGGAGCCATTTTTGAAATTCGCATATTAATCATTTTTAGGAAGTAACTCCCTAATTTTTTATTTTTTACAAAATTCTTGTTAATTTTTGACTCAATCGATTAAATGCAATTTAAAAAAAATATGGGTGCTGGCCTTAAACTTTATCACATAAATTTATGTCACCAACTGGCAATGTCATCATCTGGCAATTTTCTCAATTGCCAGTTGGTGACATAAATCTATATAAATCTATGTCACCAATTGGCAATCACCCCCCCCCCAATTTGGGGAGAGGGGTTGTTAACATCTGTATCGCATAGTTTTTTAGAAAAAAATTGATAAAAAATTTGTTTGACAAAAATTTGGTCAAAAAATTCTTGTTTTTTAGAAATCCTTTAAGATGCATTGTTTTTAGAACTAATTTAAAATAAAAAAGTTACAAACAAGACTATGAATTTGCGCCCCACCCTCCCCATATCTCTTACTTCGCTCTTTAATTTCTCTCTTAAACTTTCCACCGGTACTCGGCTCATGATAATCGTAATAACAGGCGGAAGCAGCAGAAATGTGAATCCCCATAACATTAGCACAACAAGATGCCAATTTTTAGTGAACCAATATCCCTCGTTAGTAGGCAACACGTTGGAATAACGATAAATTGCACATATACTTAAACCCATACAATTTGTGGCATAAACAAGAATAAGAATTTCAAAATTAGCATAAGCGCCAGTGGATCCAAATGATTTTGTTAGACCGATAGAAAAGGCTGAAATTACGGTAGACAGAGATATAAAAAAAGTTTGAAGCCTGGCCTGAACAGAACCTAACCCCTGCAGACGCAGAACTGGGCATTGGCACTGCCTAGGTGGGATACCAAGATCAAAAATCTCATCTTTCTTAAGAACCCCCTCCTTCCTCTCCTTAATTTTCATATTTTTTATAAGAATCCCTTAATTTTCATTTTTCAGAATTGAGCCCTCCATTTCCTCTCTATCGCACATATGCCCTTGTCTATGAGCAATACTTACCCATGGTAAAAGGCATCATTATATAAGGTTTAAAAAAGAAAACAGTTAGTTCATATAGAAAGCTCCATGTGATAGCATTTGCTAGCAGCCACTTATAAACGCTCATCGCATTAGGGGCTTGGAATAAAACTGTATATAAGACAAAGGGGTACATTAGTATGCTACATATAAAAGGCACTTCAAGCGCATAGCTATAAATAATTTCCCACTCGGGGCGATAGATTTCATTAATACTTAACATGCTATTGATTGGGTAACAAAATTATTTTACTACTTAGCTTATATCTGATAGATTTTTATTTAAAATAAAAAAATAACCCCCGGGGGTTATTTTAGAAGAAATACGGTATATAAAATTTTATAACGTCTTTCAAGGAGAAATATTTAAAGAAACGGCGAGAAAAAATCTCTTAAAATCCAATCTTATAATTATAATTTTTGACTGTGAATTGGAAACATTAAGTCGAGTTGTATAGCCAAATGTAGCAGGTGAAATTTAGCTAAAGCGTTGGCTTTGCGACTATATTTATGGGCTTCATGTTGTTGCATGAATGTAGATTTTGAACCTTTTACTTGCCACAACGCTATGCAATTTAAAATTATTAGGGATTAAAAAATTTTTGTTGAGAATTTATATTCTTTATAGTTAACCAAAAAACTTGATTTTTGCGATTTTTTGAGCAAATTTGTGCAAAATTTTTCAAAATTTTTTTACAAAATTGTAGTCGGGTATTCATATCTGATGTTTGTACATATATTGAGGGTGTACAATAAAAATCCCAAACAATTGAAGTCCCAAAAATCAAGATCTCAAAAACTTAAGATTTTGGGATTTTAATATGGGTTCTGGATTCGGATTCAGAATCCGAATACAGAACTATACCAGTCTAAAATTCAAATTAAATAAATATAAGCCAAAATCAAATCGGTATTACAATAACAGCTAAAGCAGTTGTGAGTCCATAATAAAGAAATGCAAAAGCTCCAATTTTTCCAGATTGTTTATAGTCAAGTTGGCTTAGGTCTGAAAGAGTGCCATACTTATACATAATATCCGTTCCCAAAAAATTCATCCTTCTAACCTATAGTCAAGTTTAAGAGACACTGTCTTGAGAAGTCGAAGGGCGACAAAGTTGGAATGTTTGAGCCAGTCCCGATTAATATAATTTTGGAAAGTGTTAGACTAGATAATAAAAAAGTATTTTGAGGTCGGGTCCGGCTCGATATAGTTTCTTTCAACCAAAGTTAAAAACTCTTCCCACTAAATGATCAAAATTTATAAAATAAAACTTAAGCCCAGCCGAAGACCCTTAGTAATTCCCACAGAAACCCAGTGAAAAATCACTGAAGAAAAAGTCGAATTTCTCTGCGATGTGCGGAATTTTCTTATAAAATAAAATGCGGGAGCGGGATTTAAAAATTTTTTTGGGATCCCGCTCCCACATAAGCATGCGGTATTTTTTCGAATTTTTGCAAATTTTATAAAATTTATTTTTGACTATCACACGACAGGCAAAAGTGATGAACTCTAGATCTATTAAATAAAGCCAAATTTTTGAGAGCGAGCTCAGTTTCTTATTTTTCAAATTTCGTTTGAAAACATCGATATTTGTCGAACTTCCAAACGATTAAGCTTTTTATCATTTAAGCCATTTTTCGAGATCTTGGTGTCAAAATACGCGTAACAGCCCGAGAAATAAACTACGGATCGATTTTTAAAATTTAAGCTTCAAAAAATAGTTTGTCGGCAAAAAACTGTAAATTTTAGACTTGTTTGACTTTCTTAAAAACTTTTTTCCAATTTTTTGGTTTGAAAACTAAAAAAGCGTTCCATAACATATTATAAATAATTTAGATCGTAGCGTTTCCATAATAATTTTTGAAGCGCTAAAAATCGATTTTTTTCTACCAAAACCCCCACTGGAGCCAAAAAAGTGCCTCCAGGAAATTTGACTGGGAAAAATCGACTTTTAGCTCTTCAAAAATTCCAATTCCATTCTAGAATATTTTTTTGGCTATAACAATTTCTAATCATTTTTGAAAAAAACTGAGAAAATTGAATTTTTGAGCTTTTTACGCCCTTGGAAGAACATTGAGAAAAATCGATTTTTCCAGAATTTCTCAAGTTTCTTCAAAAACGGTCGAAAATGATATTGAAAACGATATTGCATAGTTAAAAACTGCGATATTTATCAATTTTAATTGAAAAACACCACTTTTTACAAATTTTGGCACCATTTTGGTCTACCGAAATTTTCAATAATATAATTTATTTATTCAACGTTAACATAAATATATATATCCAGATTAGACTCGTTCTGAAGCAAAGTTTAGAAAAGCAAAAATACAAAAAGTTTACAATAATTCGAATAAAACGGTTTAGTTCAAAAATAGAAAACGTTATTCAAACAAATGAATTCGAGAAACAATTAAATTCAAAACATTTATTCACAAAACTTTCACTAATACACACTCAAATAAGCATCAAACTGTACAGGAATGCACCGAATTAAAAAATTTTGTCGACTTATCGACTTTTGTAAAGAGAATGGGATCGTTGCAATAAAAAAATTAATTGACAAGGGACCTTCAAGGTCTGAGAAACTCAGATTTTTTTGAGACCTAGCTGAGAGACATTTTTAAAAACCAAGTGATAGTGTTTTTTTTAATTATGGACTCAAATGATTGTTTCTAACATTTTAAAACAAAAATATTTAAATTATTATAGTTTTATTTAAATATTTTTGTTTTAAAATGTTAGAAACAATCATTTGAGTGCATAATTTAAAAAAAAACGCTATCACTTGGTTTTTAAAAATGTATCTACATCAACATGCATCTGTGGTGCAGTGGCAACGCATTTGTTTTGTGGCTACAAAGGGTCAGGTTCGAATCCCACTTGTAGCCAAATTTTTTTGCACAAAGTAAAAATCGAAAAATTTTGCAACTTTATGACCCCATAGCTCAAAAAATTTATACCCAATCAATCAAGCGACTATTATATTCGTTTTTTCCACATTTTTTCCTAACTTTTAAGCTAGGTCACAAAAAAATCTGAGTTTCTCAGACCTTGAAGGTCCCTTGTAAGTCATTTTAGAAAAAAAATATTTTGAAAAATTTTCGCCAAAAATGACTAAATTGTGATATTTTTGGAACACCCTGTAATGATCTAAACAGCTTTAAAACGTACCGATTTTGAAATATGCCGGACTTAATAGTTTCATAAGGATTGGCCCTTGCACGCGCCTAAAAAAAAGATTAACCAAATAAAAGGAAAATACCTCATTCAGCTGATGCTCTGTCAAATGATTAAAAACATTTTTCGCATTTACTAGATCAGATATTAATCTACCATCACAATATCGATCTTGACTCACAATATCGGTGACTGGCTAAAAAATCAAGAATATAACACAAAAGAATTTACAAAGTGTATAAAAACCCGGAATTTGAGCGATTTTTTCATGTTTTTTTCGACCCACAATTTTTCAAAAATGACCCTATTAGAGATAATTTTATGCGAGAAATCAATTGTGTGCATTTTCGAAACTTGAAAATGTTTCTCTAATCCTGAATTAGCCTATTTTCGCTTCAATACACATGCCTCTTCCCTAAATCAGGGTCAGGGAAGTGTTTTCAAGATTCGGAAAATGCGCGCAATCAACTCTCCGCATAAAATTAGTCCCAATAGAGTCATTTTTGAAAATTTCTGGGTAAAAAAACAAGAAAATCGCCCAAATTTCGGATTTTTATACACCCTGTATACTCATCATTCTATTAAATAAGACTAAAAATTCCAATTTATACTTTTCCCATGACTAAATTTGAATAAATGGGAGCTTGATCTATAAGGGCTTGAATAGCACGTTGGGATTCCATTGGTTCTTCACATTTCAAAAAACTGGGATATTCTTCGACGTTCTTCACTTCACTTTCTGTGTCCCATTTTTCATCATAATCTAGTTGAAGATCCTAAATAAAAACAATATACAAAAAGATTTAGTACTAAGGATTAGCGAGCTCATAAAAAAAAATTTTTTAGCTTTTTCTTTGGAAATGACAATCCTTAGTAGTACCAAAGACTTCAACAAAGAAACTCACCCTTTGAGCATCATGGCCTAAACCAAGTCGACCACGAGTAGATGAAGCTTCGATGGGAGCTTGAATACCCTGTTCATGTTTTCCCAAACCTTTTCCAGTAAATCCCATTTTCTGCATAAGGCGAGCAGCAACATTATGCTCGGAAAAACTCGGCTTCTTAACTTCTGGAGACTTTTCTTCGCTTTCTTCAGAATTTGCAGTAGCATATCTCTTATATGACTTCGACGAAGAATTGAGAGATTTATTAGAAGAGGAAGTTGGAGCATCCTCGTCTATTGATTCTTCAGAATCGCTAAGAACTGGACGCTTATTTAACGAGAAACTTTCTTCGGTCTCTTCTTGATACCCTTCCAAAATATCTTCTCTTCTAATTTTATCAAGGACTTCCAAATTCTATAAACAAATATAAATTTAAAAAAGTATTCTATACAAACATAAAATGCCACTCATAACGCTGATAGTTAGGGTTGGCGGGAACGAGAAATTCTCGTCGGAAACGGGAATCATAATCGGACGGGAAATTTTTCTTCGGAAAAGGAGAAAATCAGGAAATGAAAAATTGTTTTAGTACTCCCTTGTTTTTTTTTCAAAAATTTTGGGTAAAACATAAGGGGAAAATTTGTGTAAACCGCAATTTGTAAGCTGAAAATAGCAATTTTTTGCGAAAATGATGAATTTTGATGAAAAAATGGAAAATTGTGAAGTTTTTTTAAAGTGAAAAATTAGATAAATTTTGGAAAATTTCCAGAAAAATCGGGCGTGAATTGCTTCGAGAAACGAGAAATTTTCGAGAAAAAAGTTATTCCATTACTTTAAAGGGGGTCCAGATAATAGGTCAATCTCCGACAAAAAATTTTTCCTCGATATGACCTATAAAGAAGTAATTTTATGCGAGGAATCGATTATACGCATTCACGAAGCGCGAAAACACCTCCATTGTTTTCGTGAAAATGTCGATTTTTCAACAATTTTTGTTCGCTAGGGGGTATTGTACAAAAAGTGAAAAGTTGAACAAAAAATGCATTTTCAACTTTGCATTTTCATTTTGTGCAATAGGCCCCATTGTTAGAAATTTGGAACCCACTCCTCCCAAATCGATATTTTCACAAAAACAAGGTGAAAGAGGCGTTTTCCCGGTTCGGGAATGTGCACAATCGATTCCTCGCATCATATTACCCCTATATAGGTCATATCGAGAAAAAAATTTTTCTTGGAGATTGACCTATTATCTGGATTTTTATGGCCCAATTAATTAAAGACTTACTGAATTACAATCACGTTCGTAATTATTATTCGAGTTGAATTTGCGTTTGCTCATTTTAAAAAGTAACTACCTAAAAATGCTCATGTAAGAATGCGTAAAAAACTTTAGTTTGAACAAATCATTTTGTTGTAGAACAAAAATAGTGATTCTTTTTTGAGTGATAGCACCACCCATCCAATGAGTAGCACCACCGGTCACTGGTGATTTAGGTCATTGGGTGATACCACCCAGTGGGTGATAGTTGGGTGCTATCCATACATTATCAACGGGAGGTGGGGGGGGGGGAATGTCCCCCCCTCCCTCCTTGTTCATGACTTTGATTCCAAATCTCAAGGTTATATATCCGAGCCTCGGGATATAACCCAAAACATAAAAGCTATATAACATTTTTTAAATAATGTAAATGGGTGCCAACCTTTTTTTGGTCGATACCCTATAGCCTCGAGGTAGCTTGTCCCCTCCTTGTTCATGTATATTGCACACCCCCCCCCCAACGCAGCAAAAACTTGGACGGGGCAAGAAAAATAATTTTGAAAGGGACAAGTTTTCCCACCAGCTGGTGACAAATTTTCCCTTTTATACTAATTTCCCCCCCCCCCTCCGCCCCACCAAAAATTTGGGCGGCGTAAAAATAAAATTTTTTGTTCTGGGACAAATTTTGCCTTTCCGACCGGGCAACTCTCTTTGTAAACAAAATTCACACCCCTAACATACGCACGGATCCATGAATGAACTTTTAATATTTTTTACTTTTTAGGGTACCACAGGAAACCCCAAAGGAGCTACTCTAACCCATCATAATGTTGTCAATAATGCTTACTTTTGTGGCATCAGACTGGGTTGTCATGAAAGAGTGAGTTTATTGGCATAATACAAAGTTGAATCGTTAAGCTTAATTTTTAGAGAACCATCATCTGTGTCCCGAATCCATTATATCATTGTTTTGGATGTGTTGCAGGAAGTTCTCTTTCGCTCATACATTTTCAAACATGTGTCTTTCCAGCACCAAGTTTTGAGCCGTTAGCAACACTAAAAGCTGTGGCTGAAGAAAAGTAGGTGATACTAGACGAAATGTACAAGCCTTAACCCAAGTGGGGTTAAAATAGTGGATCGGATCAGGCAGGCCCAAGACTAAGCCTCATTGAAATATCTTTTGATAAAAATAATGATTTTTGAATGCGGATTTTTGCAAAATGCTTAGAAACCGTGGAGTTTTCATGCCCATTTAAAAAAATTTTAAAAATTGATTTTACGGCAAAAACATTTGGTCGCCAGTGGGATTCGAACTTGCACGTTCATAGACAAAAACTGTGAACACCACCACTCAGCCATGGTGACAAGCTGTCACTGAGTGGTAGTGTTCACCGTGAACACTACCACTATGGCTAAGTGGTAGTGTTCACGGTTTTTGGCTATGAACGTGCAAGTTCGAATCCCACTGGCGACCAAATGTTTTTGCCGTAAAATCAAATTTTTGAATGGGCATGAAAACCCCACGATTTCTAAGCATTTTGCAAAAATCCGCATTAAAAACCTCTTTTTTATCAAAAAATATTGAATTTTCCAACCTCGCTAATTAGCTGAAACACCCTGTACATTTATTAAAAATGTTTAGATGCAACACTGTCTATGGCACACCAACAATGTTTATTGACATGTTAAATCACCCAGAATTTGATAAGCATGATATCAGCTCAATACGATCTGGTATAATTTCGGGCGCTCCTTGCCCGCTGGCTTTATGCGAAAAACTAGTCAATAAATTTCATATGAAAGATCTTCATGTATCACAATTAATCATCCATAATTTTTCTAAAAATTAATTCTTTAGACCGCTTATGGTACCACGGAAACTAGCCCTGTTAGTTTTTTAGCTAGCTTGGAAGATCCACCTCAAGAAAGAATCAAAACTGTTGGGCATATTGTAGATCATCTTGAGGTTTGATTTTGAAAAGAAGATTTTCAAAAACAGCATAATTTTAGTGCATGATCGTGGACGAAGAAAATAATGTTGTCCCAATCGGTAAACAAGGTGAAGTTTTGATTCGAGGACATGCAGTAATGCATGGTTATTGGGGTCATGAAAAGAAGGTTAAAGCAGACTATATGCTAGATAATTGGTATAGAACAGGGTAATTCATACTTTATAAAAGTTTGAATATAAAAAATTAAAATTTTAGAGACATTGGTATAATGCAAGAAAATGGCACCCTCACAATTGTTGGCAGGTCGAAAGACATGATTGTTAGGGGAGGTGAAAATATTTATCCTACAGAAGTTGAGACATTTTTGATTAGACATCCAGAAATTCAGGACGTTTATGTATGTTTAATTTGTTTTTAAAATAGAAAAGACAGGGGTATAACAAAGCCAGGATTAGGACCAGGGTCAGAACCAGCGCCAGGGTCCAGGCTAAGGCTAGAACCAGCTCTAGGGACAGGGTCAAGGCCAGAACCAGCTTCAGGGCCAGAGCCCAGGACAGGACCAGTTACAGGGCAGGTGACAAGGCCAGAACCAGCACCAGAGCTAGGGACAAGCCAATGCCAAGGGACAAGACCAGGGTCAGAATCAGCGCCAGTTTCAGGGCCTGGATCAGGGCCAGAACCAGCTCCAGAGGGCTAGGACCTGAACCAACCACAGGGTCCGGATCAGGGCCAGCGCCTTTGCCTTAAATTTGAAAATTTGAGACCCTAGCAATTTTCAATTTAGATTTTTGGTGTTCCTGATGAACGATTTGGTGAAGCAGTTTGTGCTTGGATCCGACTTCATCCTGATGCAAAAATAACCGAAGATAGCCTCAAAGAGTATTGTAAAGACAAAGTAAGTTCTTTATTCAGAAATCAAAAAAATTTGCATATTTAAATTTTTTAGATTGCCCATTATAAAATCCCAAAATATATATTATTTAAAGAAGAACAAGACTTTCCTCTTACTGCCACAAACAAAGTGAAGAAGTACGAAATGCGTGAAGTTTCTATAAAAGAACTTGGATTGACCAATGTTAAATCACATTTGGATCGTGTTGTAAAAGCTTAAAAATTTATATGGAATTGATGTACTCCTTCATCTTTTATTGACACTGGTGGGTGGGTTGGTAAATAAGCCCTTGGGGGGGGGGACCATTTCTTTCCGTCTCTCTAGCCTCACATATAACATAGAAAAGGAAAGGAGTACCTCAAAATTTCTCTGCCAAATCATAAAAATTGTATCTAATTTAAGAATTGTAAATAAATTATTCGATGCTTTAACTGTTGCAAAGATCTTGAAAAATGGCGTAAACTGTAAAAGTTTAAACGTTTGGAAAATGCTATGTACAGGGTGATGAATAATTTACTCACGTATCTAAAAAGCTCGCCAAAAATCGAGTTTAAGTCCAATTCAGTCGCCCGATAGCTCATTCGATAGCCACCGTCACCGAATTTTTTAGGAAAAAACTTATTAAAAAATATTTTATTTTCAATTCTTTAGCCCAAAAATACTAAAAAATTACGATTTTTTGAAATTTTCCTTATTTTCAAAATTTTGCCAAAAATCAATATAGGACGAATTTCTTCGAGTGACGGCAATCTTGAAAGATAGGAATCTGAGGGATTTTTTACAAAAGAAATTATTGAAAAAGCTTTTAAAATTGCGAAGATATGATGTTTTGAAAATTATGCTTTTTTCGATGTTTTCCTTATTTCCAAAAAAGTGCAAAAATTGAAAGAAAGCATAATTTGCAACAAATCATATCTTCGCGATTTTAAAAGCTTTTTCAATAATTCTTTTTGTAAAAAATAGCTCAGAATCCCAACTTTCGGGATTGCTGTCGCTCGAAGAAATTCGAACTGTACTTGATTTTTGGCAAATTTAAAAAAAATTGGAAAATCCACCAACTTCAAAAATCCATATCTTGTCGAAAATAAAATATTCTTTAATAATTGTTTTCATAAAAGAAAGTTGGGATTCTGAGGTATTTTTACAAAAAAAATTATTGAAAAAGCTTTTAAGACAGACTTTCTGAGAGTTTTTGAATACTTGTAAAGGAGGTGGAGCAAGGTATCAAAATTTTTTTCCTAGTTTATTAGTTTTTTTCCTAGTTTTCATACCCCCCCCCCCCCAAATTGCATAAAAGTGGCTGCAGAAAAAAAATTATGGGGGTGCTGGAAGATTTGAAAGCGTTTTTTAAAAGTTGAATCCAATATCTTAAAAACCCCCTTTAAGTTATGGGAAAAAGAGGTAGAAAGCGAGTCCAACAATTCGATACAAAATGGCCTTCATTTTTCATCATCTCACCAATTATGATTTTCAAGCATAAGTCATGTACAAATTGATAAGCAAATGAAAAATAATATACCTATTTATTCATACTGCCTGATCATTAATTGAATAATTCGGAACTAGTATAGTTGAAATGTCGCACTAAATGTGAATTTTTTTAAACTTTTTTTACGAGAAATGATCTCTTTAGGGGTAATTTTATGCGGGGAATCCGAATTTCGCATTCCTAAAACATGAAAACGCTTCTTGGAATCAAGAAAAAGCTTTTTTTAAAACAATATGAACAATACTTATTTATTAAAGTCCAAAGTTAATGATAATAAGTACGCGATTCTTATTACAAATTTTGTCCTAAAGAGGGCCATTGGGATAATAAAACCTTAGGCTTTTGTTGACGTTTCAATGGTGACATAGGTACAGAGCTGCGACTTGTGACCACAAGTTGCAGAAGACTTCATTTCGTTGACCAAAACGCTCTTTCCAATTGAATTCTCATAATTGGTCTTGACATTGTTAGTCGTAGATGCCGTATTTGCGCCTGACGTTTGCTCACCACTTCTGCCATTTACTTTCGATGGTTTGAGTGTGGATTTGACGATTGACGGGATCGACGAACTGGATACCTTGGTTGATCATCATATGACGGTAACACTGCGGAAGATTCCGAAGAGCACGATATTTCTTGTTCATATTGTTTCAAAAACAGCTTTTTTTATTCAAAAAAGAGTTTTCATGTTATAGGAATGCGAAATTCGAATTCCCCACATAAAATTACCCATAAAGGGATCATTTCTCGCGAAAATTTTTTTTAATTTTCGAAAAAAATTTACGTTCAGTGCGACACTTCAACTATACAGAGAAACCTCATTAATTGAACCCTCCTCTCACGATAATTGAACCCCCTCTTTTCTCAAACTTTTCACAAAACTATTCGCAAAATTTGAATGTTTTTCACCAAAATTCCCCAGATAATTGGACTCCCCCTCCTCTAGGGGGAGGGGGGGGGGGTCAATTAACGAGGTTTCACTGTACTAGTTTCAATAATTCTTTTGCATAGTTTTAAAATACCGTCATAATTTTAGCAAAGATTTTTAAAGTTGTGTTAATTTTGCTTTTATTAATGAACATATTAAACCTAATTCCTTATTTATTAATAATTTCTTATGATTTAATGGGTATATTGAGTGATAAAATAGATGTTGTCGGAAGTGTTCAATGCTGTGAAAGGGTTATGACTAGGCCAAAAACCAAACGATCACTTCATAGAGTTAAAAGAAGCTTTTCTGGTGCTGAAATTTCTTATTTCGAAAATGAAGATAGACAGCATAAAAATAAGCATTCACATTATCCCAAATTTGAAGAAATAGGTATTCTTTTGTCTATACCACTGCCCCACTTCCTTAAATACGGGCCTGTAGGGTAGTACCCTTCTCTAGCCGGCCCTTCTCCTAACGTCACTTGTGAAAGGGAGTGGAGGGGGGGGAGTACTAAAAATGCTTTTTTAAACAAAAACGCTAATGCTGGGGAGAAAGAAAGTAGGATGGGGAGAGAAAGTATTTTTTTAAGGGCATGGTTATTTTTTAGCTGTTAATTGTTACACACCAAGAAATATTACTATCCAACTTTGGGAAGAAGATGGCTTTTGGCCTTGTAAGTTGTAATTTTAAAAAATAATTTATATATTTTTTTATTGTTTAGTCGACAATCATGATCTTTTGGCAGAGGCTATTACAAATATACATGGCCGATACGAACTTAATGGTTTTGAAGAAGAATTCATGTTTGAGGGCTATTTTTTATTAGCTTATACCACATGTGGCTTAAAGGCTAGACAAATTGAGGTATTTATTACTGCTCAACATTGATCTTGGGGAAGGGCAACCAGTGGAATAGTCATAATATTGGGTTTTCCATCCCGAGCCCATGAGAGTAAAGTGACAGATTAGTAGTTTATAAGCTCAGGTTCACCATCCTCCTGGGGTGGTGGGGGGGGGGGGCAACAAGAGCAATTCCTCTGTAATCGACCAAGGCCAAAAAATCTAGACCCCTTTATGTTTTGGCAGGCCAAAACATGTCATTGCTTGTGAAAATTTTGTAAATTTTCTTTTTAGAACGGATGCAAACGTGTCTCCAAGTATGTTATACCTCGGAGTTGGAACCATATTTTTTCGTACTATGAAAAACATGATATTACATGGAATATTATTGAAACCAACTTGGCATATGACATAATTGGCGGCAAAAATTGTGAATAAAATTTTATGAGTATCACTTTTTGTATTGTATATGTCTTATAAAGACAATAATAATAGTTAAAAAATATATTGTATTCTAAGACCCCTCCCCAACAAGGTAAAACAAAAATAAAAAATTGAATAATGTAAAACTGGACGCGAGGAAATTCCACCCATCTTGTAAATATGAACATTTTTGTTTTGCTCTACCCCTCACCCCACACAATAAAATATTTACTTTTGTACTGTTTTCATTTGTTACCAGATAAACAAATTAGCCTAGTGTGATATAAACACATTTTTTCATCACTTAACAATTACGAAACAACATGAATTTTTTATTTTCTAAAAATAGCCCACAAGCCTAGCCTTTTTGAGTGAGTGTAAACATGTTTCTCATGTTCTTCTCCTTGCAAAGAAAAAATAAATAATGCTCATGTGTGCAATTTAGACTTGTTAGCTTTTTCTCATAAACAAGTTGTCTTCAGCTTGTGAAATTTCGCCTCGTGCTATTACTTTTTTACTTTTTGGTGCTATTTTCTCTATAAACTTTTAGTCATGGAATATAATCATTTCGATAAAGATTTTAATAAATTTGATGTCAGGACCTATGAGAAGAGGGAAAGCTTGGATGGTAATTTTTTAATTCTATCCAGTGGCGTTGCCAGACCCCTGGAACGGAGATGGTTTTTTAGACTCCCACCATGGGTAAAAAATTGGCATATGTACAAAATCGGAGATGCCATCACTGGGATGTTCCCTTGTGAACAGGGATCCCACTGAGTCTGGCTCATCCTAGCTTCTACTCATTTATCAGAACTTTATTTTTAGGCACTGCTCATTATAGAGCAACACATCGCCCTTCTCTCACTCCAAATGAACTTCATGATGCTGAAATTTTGCATGAGGACTTTAGTGAGAGACTTTTTTAATTCTACATACAGGGTGGCCTTAAAGTTCGTATAAAACATTTTATACTGAATTAACACCTCAAAACCAATGTCCATTTTCGACAAAATTTTGGCTTAGAGGGATTTTTCATACGGAGAATCGATTCCCGCAAGAATTGAGCAATGAAAATTTTTCTGTGGCCCTGTATGGATGTCCTTTAGGACCCAAAGGACCTATTATGGAAAATCATTACATAAGTGCCCAAGTTCGCAGTTTCGATGTCTAGTAGGTTTTCATGATTGAAAAATACGAATCCGAGCGATTTGAGCCGCAGTCTGACCGTGTTTTTAACCGAAAATCGAACTTTAACACTTAAGTAACGATTTTCCATAATAGGTCTTTTGGTTCCTAAAGAACCCCATACAAGGCCACAGAAAATTTTTATTGCTCAATTCTTGTGGGAATAGATTCGCCACGCGTAAAAACCCCCTGGGCAAAATTTTGTCGAAAGTGAGCATTGATTTTGAGGTGTTAATTCGATATAAAATGTCTTATACGAACTTTAAGACCACTCTGTATAAAACTTAAACCTTTTAGAAAAACTTGAACATGCAGTAAAAGACAAAGTTGTAAACGCCACACACAAAATCGGCATGTTTTTATTATTGACAATATTTTATAAATAACATATTTTTAGGCGACAAATTACATAAGCTTAAAGAAAAGTTCAGTAGCCAAGAGGAATAATAATACATAAGAAGATGAGTCTTTATCATACATGGGCAAGGGGGGGGGGTACTGTACCCTCCTAATTCGTCGTATCGAGAAAAAAATTAATGGACCAATTCGTATTTGGGAAGCCGCCCAGACTGAATTCGTTGCGAAAATTCGACATACGAGTTCATAAAACGAATTCGTAAAATAATTTTTCGCTTGTCGACGTTTGTTTTTTGGTCGACAGTAACCTTTGGGACCAATTCGTATTTTGGGGCCCAGTACCCCCTGCTTGCCCATGTATGGTCTTTATGATTAAAAATTTGTTAATTATTTTTTGGGAGCTAGTTCACTTTGTTGGATTCATTTATCATGATCCAAAAATCGAAAATTTTGCTTCCTTTAAAATCAGCCGAAAAACATTCGATTAGGGTTTTTTAGTCGAGAAACACATTGTTGATGTTGTAATTTAACAATTACCATTTTGTAAAACTGAAAAAGTATCTTAAAAAAGGTAAACAACACAAAAAATCAACGAAAAATGGTGGGCTTGAAAAACATGGCTTGTTTTGTCACTGAAAACGGCCTCTGATAGCTGGGGGAGGGGGTCCCTAGGGTTACAATGATAAAAAACCTATATTCATAGCTGAACAAGGGGGTAGTGTGTCCCCTCACTTTGTCTTTTTGCCAAAAATTTTTAAGCGACCACCCCCCCCCCCCATCTTTTACAGCTATGAGGTGGGTCCCCTGCGACCATGTGTATTTAGGGCGCCAGTACCCCCTCCTTGTACAATTATGCCTATATTATAAAACCTTTAGGAGTCATCCAGATATTACGTAATCATTTTGGAGGGGGGGGGAGGGGGTTTGGACCTCCAAATAAAAATTGATTACGTTAGTACATTTTTGATGATTACGTTGGGGAGGGGGGTAAACCAAGTGAATCCAACAAAGTGAACTAGCTCCATTTTTGTATAGGGGATCTCCCTTTTTTCAGGGTAAAAAATTTATCCTATAGCTCAGAGACAAGTGGCTTCAAATTTATTTTGAATAGTGGGGGGGGGGGGGTCGATCCCCGAAACAAATTTTTTCAATCCTAGAATTTTTTGGCTGAAAATTCCAAATTTTTATAATTATAAAGTTATATGCAATAAATTTTACCAAAGTTGTGGTTTTATCATCTATCTGCCCATACAGTGCTTCTTCTCCGTCGAGCCGTTAAAAATGCGGATTTCTGCGCGCCAACGCCAAAGCGCATAAATTTCATCCTCGAAGTGTCAAGGCCCTTTACCTGCCAGTCGTATTTGTCTTTCTAAATGCAACTCGAGAATTTCAAGTAAAACCGAAAATAGGTCGTTGAATGAAAGATGACTGCGCCTTCTTAAAACAAAGAAATGATAGTGATTAGAGAAAGAAATGAATCTCTCTTTCTCTCCGAAATTTGCACATAAGCAAATTATGTATGCTTGCACGAATCCTTTCTTGAAACCTTGCACTAAATAAGTGTTGATCTTATAGCCGTTTAATAGGATAGGTGTATTTGGTATTTTTGTGGGTTGATTCCGATCTATTTTACCCTTGACTTAATGTTTGCCTTTTTAATTAGATGTTTATCTAAATGGTTGTTTTTTGGTTCGAATCGAAGAAAGGAATTTTATCCGGAATTTATTGCTTCAGCTTTCTTGTTTTTTAATGTTTACTATAGACGTTTATTTTTTGACCGGTAGCTGGCTTTCGTCCGGGATGTGAAAATTTTAGGCAATAGGGCTTTATCCGACTTCGGAGCTACTACGCCTGGAGCGCACTTGACAGGAATAAAAATGCCGAAGTAAAAATGTCAAAAATTTTTTGAAAATACACTATATAGGGGGTAAAAATTGACGAGCAACACGTCCGAACTATTATTTTTATGTCAAACTGGAAACCGTTGAATTTTCGCCTTTTTTGAATTGACTAAAAATAGAATTCAAAAAATCAGTAAAATAAGTAAATTCAAAAAAGGCGAAAATTCACAGGTTTTCAGTGAGTTTGACATAAAAATAATAGTTCCAACGTGTTCCTCGTCAATTTCTACTTCTATATAGTGTATTTTCAAAAAAATTTTTGACGTTTTTATTTCGTCATTTTTATTCCTGTTAAGTACGCCCCCCAGGCGTAGTAGCTCCATTATTTTTTTTAAATTGAATTTCCTATTTTATATATTATAACTTTTTTCAATTTTTCCCTTTATATTGCTAGAGCGCGACTAAAGTAGATTCTTTTGTTGACGGACCATATGATGAAACTAGATACTTTTTATTTTTGAAGCTCTTTTCAATTGACAGATCTCAACTCTAACTGACTATTTCCTCCTATTCGACATAAAAACCCACCTGGAAAACAAAACCAGGCGTAAAAACTCAACAAGAGGATGTGTATGTTCAAGAGTGATAAGTTCAAGAGTTAACTTCGCGATATAAAAACTTTGTCGTGTACAAAAAATGAGTTGACGAGCTGTTGTTTTTTATTTTTCTTAAAAAAGATTGTAGGCATTTATTAAGAAGTGCTGCTTAATATATTATTTTTAGAAGTTCTATTATCATGTAATAATCCATTTGAAAATTTTCTTTCTAAAAAATGATCTTTGATATAAGTTTGTCTAGTTCAAACTCTTCTTAGAAAATGTCTTCAAAGTTTTTTCTATGTTGTCTTCAACTATACAAACTTACACCCTTCATGTCAGAATACTTAAAGGGGTAACAATTGTGGCTTATTCTCTGGAAAAAATTTTTGCCAAAACATAGGGGTAAAAACCTATATAGGGTAAAATCATGCGAAAAATCGATTGCGCACATTCCAGAAGCGTGAAAATGCCTCCTTGATCCTGATTCAGGGAAATAAGTGTATGTATTGAAGCGAAAATCGAACAATTTTGAAATTTCTCCCTCAAAAACATATTTCTGAGGGTAATTTCATGTGGGGAATCGATTGCACGCATTCTCGAAGCTTGGAAACGTTTCCCTGACCCTGATTCAGGGAAATTGATACATGTTGGATTTTCGATTCAATACACACACCTATTTTCCTGAATCAGGGTCAAGGAAGCATTTTCACGCTTCGGGAATGCGCGCAATCGATTTTTCGCATGATTTTACGCCTATATAGGCTGTTTTGGCAAAAAAATTTTTTTGACCGAGAATGACCTATTATCTGCTCCCCTCCTTTAAAATGTAATAAATCGATTAAAATTTGATATGCATATAGATAAAATTTAGCGTTTTTTCTATGTCTTTTTGTGTTTTTTTTTCACTAAATTTCAATTTTTTCGATCAATTTTCATAATTTTTTGATTTCTTCCAAGATTCTAGTAGAATCGACCATGCTGAATCTTTCTATGTTTTTCATTTCGCGTGAAATAGTTGTTTTCATATTCGAAATAGTTCAATTTTTAGTATAAGGTCAAAAAGTCGCCAAAACACCCTTGGATGATGTCAAAGCCGAAAAATAACACCGGGAATCGATTCCCCGACACCAATTGACCCTAGACAAGTGCTTTCAGTGATAATTTTTGGCTTAGAAACAATAAAAAAAAACAAGCTAAAAAGACGTCGTTTAGAGCTTTTTTCGAAAATTTATTTTTTTAAGTTCTAAAAATCTATGTTTTTTGAGGGCTGGAATGTTTTTCTTTTGAGTTTTCTACCTTTTTTCGGTATGGGGAACAAAGTTAGCGAAGTTAATTTTGAGAATTCGGACTTTCGAAATTTTCGATTTTTTAAACATACAAAAAACATAGAAAAAAAACATAGAAAAGACATTTAAAATTCAATTTTTTGATCTCTGGAATAGAGAATTTTGGAAAAATAAATATGCCATTGGATTCCCCTCTAAATTTTACTTATATGCAAGTCAAATTTTGATCGATTTATTATATTTTAACGAAATACGCGATTTCGGAATATAAATGGTTCCCCTCTTTAAGAAAGGCCTAAGTTTCAAAAAAATTTTCAATTTTAAGCCATTTTTTCATCATTTTTGATCATTTTTTAGCTAAAACGGCATTTTTTGACAATTTTCTCTTCGAAAATGGTCATTTCTCAAGCAATTTTTAAAAAAAAAATCTGTTATTCAAAAAAATTTTCGCCTCGGCGCAATACTTTAGCTAAAAAACTTTTTAGCTAAAAATTGCGATCTAACCTCGCAGAGATATGGTTCAACGCTGGGGGGGGGGGAGAGAGTCTAGGGGATTTGATTTTCGAGAGAAGGAAGGTCGGACCTAACCTTCTCTCTCACCCATCTATGCGCTGGGCGGCGTGAGGGGAACAGAGGTGTTAGATCTTTATTTTCAATTTTTTATTATATAATAAAAATTCTATAAATTCTATTAGCATATTAAAAAACACGCTATTAGAAACCCAAAGTGATGATTCAGCGTCAAGTGATCAAAGTAAAAGTTGTAGATCTCGACACGACGAACAATGTTGGAGAACATCACTTTTTACCAAAACCTAGTAGAAAAATTTTAGAAAGCAATTTTCAAAAATATGCATTCTCCAAATTTCCCGATTTTTTAAAAATTGCAACATTTAAGGGGGTATCTTACCTTGAAGCCTCTGAAAAAATTCAAATCGACACTTCCGATTTTCGCAATCTTGCTATAATGAAAGTAGGCATCAAGCTCTACAAAAACAAAAAACCAAAAGTCGTCGATTTGCGCAAGCTACATAAATAACAAAACAAGTTAACTAAAATTTTAGGGTGTTTTTTAGTAGAAATTGATTAGTAAATTTATAAAAGCGGAAGCAATCATATGAAAAATTTTTCTTGCAAAAATGTAGAAATTTGAGCGTAGAATGTAACGATACTAAAACATTTACATGAGACCTTTCCGTTTACTAGAACTAACACAAACAGTACAACCCTCTGAAACTCCAAATTTTAGGGTATATATCTTCAAAGTCGGCTAGCTCGTCAAAAAAAAAAAGATACGGTGAGAGAGAGGGTGTTATCCTGAAAGTAGAGGTCGAGTTCTACAATAATAACGATAGGTATCCGGGGTGGTGTACCTCGACCAACGGAGGGTTAAGGAAAATTTTGGTTAAAAATGACCATTTTTGAAGCAAAAATGTCCAAAAGATGTCATTTTATGAAAAAAATGGTCAAAAAATTGCATTTTTAGTATAAAAATGTCATTATTTAAAAACTTTTTTGCAAGCTTCGCGCGCTGCAGTTGCTAGTTATCCCCTCTCAGTTTACAAAGGGAGAGGAGAGGAGAGGATCCGACCCTTCTTTCTCTATGCCTATTAAAAACGGAAGCTTTCGGGATTTTTCCAGTTTACTTCAGAACAACTCACCTCTTACTTACAAGTTTATAAATATTCTTTCCTGGCGAGAGATTTCCACTGTCTTCCCCATTTGCTAGCATAGATCGGAAATTATTATGAATCTGAACTACTAAGTCTCGTTGGGCATTCGTCAAATTGTTGAATTGACATCCGGCAAAAGGATTTGATGTTGCTATAAAGAATACAGTAAAAATGGATAGGATATGTAGAGGATAGAGGTGCCGCGGTAGTAGATAGGGGTTAGAGGGCGATCACCTATTCGAAACATGAGAAAAAGTATAAGGTAACTAAAATTTTAGTTACTTGTAGTTGTTGCAATTGCTGAAGTGATGCCAGATGATGCTGTAGTGGTACCAGATGATGCTGTAGCGATACCAAATGATGCTGCAGTGGTACCGCTACCCAGTGATTCAGTTATAGGAACGGTGCCTTCATCATTTGTAGCTGAAGGTAAACATGCGGATGTTATGTTGAATAAATTAATTAGCAGAAGCAGTTTATATAGCATGACTAAAGAAGAATACAAGTCCTTGGGCCGTCCTAGGACTTTAGACTATATCTTCCAAAATTCAAAAATTTGGCTTTTCAACAATTTTAAAAAATTCGATTTTCTTACAGAATAAAAAATTTATTTAAAAATTTTGAAGATTGAATCCCTAAAACCTGACCATAGCATAGCCTATGCCAAATTGACTTTTCTAACTGGAAAATAAAAGCAATTCCAGTCTGATCAAGAAAAATTACATCCTACATCTTTCGATCGAGAAAAACAAACAGATAAATTCAATTATTTTGGAAATTGATATACTGGTTTTTTAGTATAGATAAACGGAAACATATCCGTATACTTTCTTTTGATCTCAATTAAACAGATTCTTTGATTTTAGGACCTTTTTACTGGTGTTTATTAAAAAAATAAGGCAGTTGAAAACTGCGCTAACTAGCCTGTTCATAGTTAGCTGCTTATGATATTAACTAGCTTGCTCATGACAAAAATATTGTTCACTTAGAAAATCGTCTCATGAGAGGGGCAAAAAATGGAATATTTTTGCAAAAGACGGCATTAAAAAATGACCTAAACTTTTGGACTTATGGCTGTTTGAAAATTGATAAAAGTTCGTTTTTACATAACTAATATTTTGTGATATAAATCGTGATTGCAACATTCCAAACATGTAATTTGGATTCTTTTCATTTTAAAAATTTGTTTTTTAAAATTTTTAAATATTATTCTTATTCAAAAAAATTTTTATCTAATTTTTGAATCATTTATTCGTTGTGTTTATGCTAGAAATTTTTCTCAATAATAATTTTTTTGACGGTGAAATTCTTTATCATCACGAAATTTTGTAACATTTTGACTGTTCGAGTGTATTTTTTAGTAAGTGCTACTATTCTCTAAAATTTGTCTATATTTCGAAATGGGAAGAAAGAAGTTAGTAAAAAATATCGTGCCAGAAGATGTCGAAGAAGATATGGAAGGCATGGAAATGGTTACTCTTCGGATCCTAGACCAGTCAATCCTTTTTGCACTCATAAAAATCGAAAAATTTTTTTTGCTATATTTTTAAAAACTAATTGTTGAAAATGATTTCTATGTCATAAATAAAAACTTTTATTTGAGTAGTTTGTTAAAAATTGCTTATACGATTTACGAGCAAATATGGGTTAAACAAAAAATATCTGTCTGTTTGTTTGTGTCACCGAATTTTGCAACCTTAAATCCATTCCTGTTACGACTTAGATTTTTGGAAAGAGCACGGTGAAAGAAGAAAAACGACACCAAAATCATGAGGGTACCCCCTCTGGAAAAAATTAAAAATTCAAATTTTCATATTTGCCTTTTCAAGCATTAGTTTTGCAGTCAGAAAGATGCAGCTTCGATCCCCGTCCCTGCCGAAATATTTTTGCTTTTTTAATAAATGTTCTTTTTTTGAAAAAAAGTCGATTTATTTTTAAAAAAACGGAAAATTGTATAGAAATTGACAAAAATCCAAAAATTTGAAAAAATTCAAAAAAAATAGAAAAAGTTGAAAAAAATTAGAAATTCAAAAAATAAAAATAGCTTCGGCTTAAATGCCCGAACAAAACGGAAAAATTCCGATAAAAATGAAGAAATTTCGGAGCTAGTGGCAAATACATACCCACAAAGGCAAAAATTTTTATGCACACTTGAAAAACGTTCCTCAACCATCAATTATCGTTTTTATTTATTATTTATAAAGAAACAACGTAACAAACGTAAAGACAATCGGAGCAAGTATACAATGCCAGAGTCACTTAACGTCCTAAATTTGAAAAAATAATTTCTTAAATTTTTTTCAAAAATCAACCCAATATGAGTAATTTTATGCAGGGAATCGATTGCGCGCATTCCCGAACCTTGAAAACGCTTCCTTTACCCTGATTCAGGGAAGGTGGTGGATATATTGAAGCGAAAATCAAACATTTTCGGATTTTTACGAGAAAACTATCGATTCTTAGATTTTTCTAGACGGGGAATCGATTGCGCGCACTCCCGAAGCATGAAAACGCTTCCTTAACCCTGATTCAGGGAAAAAT
>JAQGCP010000100.1:0-22761 GCA_034699885.1 Acrobeloides thornei
ATATGGTAAAAGATCGTCTGGAAGAATTTCAAGTATATATTTATTGCAATTTCATTGTTAAGTTCAACATTTAAGAACAAAGTGAAGCTGACTAATAGTGATCAAGATGGCGAACTCCCTGAAAGGAAACTGCTTCGTAATCAATCTTTTCCTTCCGAAAGCACAGAATTTTTAAGTGAAGAACATTGGGAAGATATTGAATATGTATGTAGTTCTTAAATTAGGGTTGGATCCGGGCTGTTAAACGAAACCCGAACGAATTTGATCAAATTAACCGGTTCAGTCAACTGTCGGTTAGTCCGGTTTTAGGGACTGGATAAAATGGCATTTTAAGAAATTGATTTTTGAATTTTACATGTTCGGTTAATCGTTCCAATCTTTTAACTTTATTGAATCAGGCTACATTGCATGAAAATACGATCCACGATTTATCAGACATTAGAAATTGAAAGAATGATGAAGCGAGAGAACTTCGTTTTGCATTTTTGCAGTAGCGTAGCTACAGGATCATTTCCTTAGCGACTTAGGGCACATTCAGCACTGCCCCTCCCCGAAATTGAAAAAAATTTTCCCTAAACGTAAGAGGGATCCTTATGATTTTCGAAAGCGACCCCTTCCTATGAGTCTGGAGTGAGCCGGGGTAGTCTTCCACTCATACCGACTGAAGTCCGGAAAAATCCCTAATATTGATTTGTTAGGATTTGCAGTGAAAAAAGTTTCATTTATAAGAAAGATTTTTTTAGTTTTTGGATTACATTAAAAATTTGCATAGCAAAATGGCCGAAATGGGTGAGCATTTAAAGGATATGCGAGAAATTCATGATACTATATTGAAATCACCATTTAATGAACCAAGTAAATAATTTTTTTGTTTAAAAAATCTTTTTAGCATTGAGTAAAAATCTTGATTTCAATGAAGAATCATTTAAATCTCATTCAGTTTATGTCAACAATGTATTAAAAGGTTTTATTTATTATTCTCCTAATAAAACCTTGTAAACCATTTTTAAGAATTGAATCGTAATATAAACCATTCAGTTGAAGCCAATGAAGCAAATTTTAGAATAAAGAAAAACCAGGTAAGGATTCTCTCGATTGCTGTGATTAAAACTTTTTAGATGATGACTACAAATCGCAAATTTTATAACCTGTTGATAGAATTTAATAATGAACAAGTCAGCTGGCGTGATCAACAGCGAAAAAGGGTTCGAGCATATCTTCAAATTTGTAAGTTTATCATTCAAAGCATGAAATTTATTATGGTTTAGTTTTTGATTTTTGTGCTTTTTTAAGAGAAAACAACGTTGTAATCATGAGTGTGTAATTTTATA
Source organism: Acrobeloides thornei (assembly GCA_034699885.1). Taxonomy (NCBI): domain Eukaryota; kingdom Metazoa; phylum Nematoda; class Chromadorea; order Rhabditida; family Cephalobidae; genus Acrobeloides; species Acrobeloides thornei. The sequence goes on from JAQGCP010000100.1 coordinate 1,332, forward strand.
TGTTATGAGAAAATCTGTTTTTTCGGGAACATCTGATTTTCTGGGAAAATCTTATCAGTTCAGATTTTCATGGGAAATTTTTCCATTCCTTGAAAATGCGCGCAATCGATTCGTCGCATAGGAAAACCCCTAGACAACCGGTTTTCTAGTGAAAATTCGAATTTTAGTTCATTTTCGCTTTAATATACCCACCTCGTCCCTGAATAAGGGTCAGGGAAGCGTTTTTACTCTTCAGGAATGCGCGCAATCGATTCCCCGTATAAAATTACGTATAGGCAAAACTTTTTATCCGTTTTTGGACACTAAAAAAAATGGGCAAAAAGTGAGTGCTTAGCGGAGAATCAACCTGAGACTCATGCTAACAATCTGGAGTCGCTAACCACTCAACTATGGTCTGTTTCAGAATTCTAATAAAAAAGTTGTGTACAGCGTAGTAAAGTGATAAAGCTCTCGCTTCGCACTTCGAAGGGCGAGGGTTCGACCCCTGTATTATTTTAGCTGGTGTCGAAATGGATGAAGATGCGATTGAGAAAGCTATTGAAAATGGTAGTATTTATAATACGACCTCGGTAGATCTTTATTTTAGTTTCTTTAAAATCAACTGTTTAGATATTGACGACAGAACGGGATAAGAAAGCTGTGTTTGAAACTGTAAAATTTTTGCTTGAAGATATTTCGAATCGTTTAGCAAGTATCAGAGAATTTTCTGAAATTGTTCGAGATATGAGCCTGCTAGTCGAAAGCCAGGTTTTCTCTTCGTTTAAAGCGATAATTTAACTTTTTAAAGGGAGAAATTTTGGATAATATTGAAGCGAACATCAATTCTCCCACGAATTATGTAAATAGAACTTTTCAGAATGTCGTAGGTCCTAAAAAAGCTAGGAATAGAAATATCAAGGTAGACTTTAAAATGTTAAGAGACGCTTTCTTGAATGCTCGAACCTAGTGTTAAACGGTTCGAGATGATTTCAAGTTGAATTTATTTAGTGAGATTAGCTCATGAGAACATTTTTAAAAGTCAAAATTGAGATAGCTACTTTAGGCATCCCTATGTGGTCGTGTTTTGGCGGGAAATTTTCATCGTTAAAAAATTTCCGTTAAAATGCGACCACGCAGGGATCCTCCTATCGAAAAGTTATAAATATACATCATAAAACATAAACTCGGGTAAACTCTAACGTAAACTCGGGTTTTTGAGCTTCGGACAAGTTTTTGAATTTTTTTTAGGTACATCGGATTGACTTAAAAAGACTTTAAAAGTTTTCCCATAAGTTAATCTCATTAAATAAATTCAACTTGGAGTATTCTCGAACCGTTTAACACTAATCCCTCCCAGGATCGAGTGTTCAAGAAAGTACCTCTTAATATTTAACATGTATTTTTAGTTTAAAATATTTGCGGCTATATGTTCTATTATTCTTATAATTATTTTATTTTTTGTTGCAAAATATTTCATTTAATCTAGATTGTAATATTTGTTAATATTAATATTCAAAAATAAATAAAACATGTGATTGAGTCACCGGTTTAGTTTGTTTCATTACTGTCCACAAGAAAGGTTCATTGCTAGATGTGCCATCGCCCAATGAACCATGTATCGATAATTCGTTAGATTTCGGCTATAGCCCCCTTTCAGCCGCCACTGGAAGAAGAAATATTATTCTTTTATACAGTTATATTGCAATAAAGCTGTTTCTATATATAACTGGGAGTCAGAGCGCTACGCGCTCGGAGACAAGTTGTCGTACATGTCATAACTAACAACTTTTATTTGAACAGAAGAAAATTTTTCTGTTATACAAAAAAGCCTTAGTGAAAAAACGATTTCTAAGGTTAATTTTTAACACCTACATTGGAGTTCGGGCATTTTGTCAATCTAAATTTTAATTTTATCGACTTCTAGTGGTGAAAATCATGCGAAAAATCGATTTTTCAAGTTAAAAAATTGAAAAATGCACACCTGACTCGTAAAAATTGAATTTTTGTGTCAAAAAATCGATTTTGATACATAAAATATGCATTTTTGATCAAAAAAATCTATTTTTCGCTGTCAGACGAACTTTTTATGAATTTTTTAACTTTAACACGGGAATACTCCTTTGATATTCCGGGATATTCTGTTATTTTTAGCTATGCTGAACAACTTTTTAAAAAAAGTTGTCTGACAGCGAAAAATAGATTTTTTTATATCAAAAATGCATATTTTATGTATTAAAATCGATTTTTTGACACAAAAATTCAATTTTTACGAGTCAGGTGTGCAGTTTTCGATTTTTTAACTTGAAAAATCGATTTTTCGCATGATTTTGCCTAGAAGTCGATAAAATTAAAATTTAGATTGAAAAAATGCCAGAACTCCAATTTATGTGTTAAAAATTAACCTTAGAAATTGTTTTTTCACTAAGGCTTTTTTGTATTACAGAAAAAAAATTTTCCGTTCAAATAAAAGTTGTTAGTTATGACATGTACGACAACTTATAGCATCAGGATTTTTGATTTTAAGGCAAAAAATTTTGGGCTTGATGTGCACTAAACTTTTGAACGGACATCAAGAACTTATTTTTAAAAGAAAGAGGAATTTTTGCTGATCATTTTTTGTTTTTAGGGTACCCCTTGAAAGTTTAACCCTTTCGAGATATTTGCATTTGGAATTTCTTTTAAAGTTTTCAAATGTAAATTAGTATTGAAACGAAAGAGATTGACCCCGATCGGGATTAGAAAATTCAAATTTCATTTGGAAAAATTGCAAATTTTGTTATCAAAATTTTATGGCAAATCGATTGTACTCACGAAGAGCTATCCAACGAGTGGTCGATGTCCATATTTCGCATTTTGGGAAGTGTATAAAACAATAGAGTGTTTTTGGAGAGTCTTCGACGACTTTAGCGTCGAAAACTCTCCAAAAAATTTTATCCCAAAAAGTTGAGAAAGAATAATATGTTTTTTTTCTTTAAAAAAAATTAATTTTTAACCCAAAAATGAGTTTTCCTTGGAAAATCGTGATGTTTTGAATTTACTCATATGCTTTAGTTTCAAGAATAAAAAATTCAGAATTCAATAGTGGGATTAATTTTTGGGTGCGTTCCTAAGTTGTATCGTACGGCTCTGTACAGTCCAACTTAGGAACTCACTCGTTATCATCTGACAATCGAAAAAAGACCCAAAGTTAAATTTTTTCATATGGGGTTAAAATTTTGATTAACAAGTGATATGTCATTTTGTAGCTAATATTCGCCCGCGGGCTGCCGATGAGCCGCAAAAATTTCCTATTTTCCAACAAAAATCATTTTGTGTATAACTTGCACTGTTTTGTGATCTTAATGTAAGATGTCAATATTTTCATAATTTTTACGCTTCAAAAATAATTTTTTATCATCTCACTATATCTTTTATGCTATACTTTTGCTCAGAATGATTTTTAAAATTCTCTTTTCTTGTCTAAGATAATTTTTCGACAGATTTTCGCTATTTGATTTTTAACAATCATCATTTTGCTTTCTCATTGGGATTTCCCGCTTTTTCTCTTCTTAATAGCAACGAAAAAAGCCGTCTGTCAACGACAGATTGGCAAAAGCCTTTTACATTATGCATATATGAGAGTAAGGATAAACTGCGTGAAGAAACATAGCAACGAAATCTAGCTAGCCTGTGCTGTGTTTGCATAAAAATACTGCGCAGCTATTCTTTAGATAGATGTAATGAGAAAAAGGCCTCGTGGTGAATGGAAAATGGGTGTGGAAATTATGCTCTCTGCTGGGGATTCCCCCGACTCTAGCTTCTATATGTTCTAGTGCTAACTTTTTAAAGAGTGGTTGTAAAGGATCAATCATTAAGGCTGCTCGTTAGCTGTTGTAAACAGCGGTTTGTGACGTTAGTTGAGGCGTTAGCTGTCATGTTGCACATGTAGATTACGAGTCGTAATGCATTACAACTCGTTGTATTGCAAAACGGGCAATTTGTAAAAGTACGAATGCGCCGAACGGGGCACCAAACGGGGTGCAGAACACGCCAAAGGTTCCAAATTAGACTTAGGCCTAAGCCTAAGCTTAGGCCTAGACTTAGTCTTGTGCTTGGCCTAGGCTTAGGCTTTGGCTTAAGCCTAATTGGAACCCTTTGGCGTGTTCGATGCCCCGTTCGGCGCAGTCTTACTTTTACAAATTGCCACAAAACGACTCGTTGTAAATTCAGTTGAATTGGTTTGTATATTGACACTAAAACTCGATTTTTTGTCAATATGTCCAAATGGGTCAAGCGATCACTCAAAAAATTCCTTAGCGCATGCTGAGTAACTTTAGTTTTCATCACTTTTTATGAAAACCTTTATGTTTCGAAGAAAACCCTTATAAACTTTTTGATATTAAAACTCAAAAGTTTGAGCAAAAAAACAAAAAGTTCGTAAAGTTTTTCTTCGAGACATAATGGTTTTCATAAAAAGTGGTGAAAACTAAAGTTACTCAGCATGCGCTAAGGAATTTTTTGGGCTATCACTCGACCCACTTGAACTAGGGCTGCACGCGGGGCGGGATCCGGCCGCAATCGATTTCCCGCCTAGAAAAACCTAAGAATCGACGGTTTTCTCATAAAAATCCGAAAATTTTTGAATCAATACACCCACCCTATTTCCTGAATCAGGGTCAAGGAAGCGTTTTCACATTTTGGGAGTGCGCGCAATCGATTTTTCGCATAGAATTACTCCTAAAAATGATCATTTTAGAAAAAAAATTTTCGCGAAATAGTCCACAATTTATATCCCCTTAAAGAAAAAACTCGTCATTTTTAAAAATCATAAAGGTCAACGTAAAATCAGCAAACTTAATTTTAAAAGCGTTTTAATTGTGCATATTTTGATTGTAATTTTTTAAATGTGTGAAAATTTATATATAAAATGGTAACTTTATAGCTGAATTTGCTGCTTACAAAGGCCCGAATCTGAAAATGAGCCTATCAAAAGTTGTTGGTCGGCATATATTCCAGCTTCGTCGATCTGGCCTTATTCACGGTAATTAACTATGGGTATAAGGATCCCAATTTTTTAGGCCAACTTCTTTTTACTTTGGACAATGAAACTCAACAAAAACGTGATACTTTCTCATTATCTTCGGCACATTGTGGTCCGCAAAGATTTTCTTTGCCTCAGACTTCTTTTGAAAGACCAATTTTAAGCATGAAAGGAAAACGCGGCAAGAAAGCTTCTTTGGTTATCTTTGATAAAGACGGGACGCTTATTTGTTTCCATAGTATGTGGGTTCCATGGACACTTCGAACTGCAAACAAGTAATTTAATGGACTTTTTAATCTCATAAAAATTATTTAATAGGCTCAAAGAAGCTACAAAGATGGATCTTCGTAAAGAAGTTTATGATCTCTTGGGGTTTTGTCCTAAAGAGAAGAAAGTCAAAAGTGGACTTTTGGCCGAAGGCACGATGGATCAAATTCGAGAGAGGATTGTAGAATTGCTCGTCAAGAATGGATTGGATAGGCTAAATTCAAGGAAGATTGTGCAGGCCACCGTTCAAGACTGCGATACAGCTTCTTCAGAAACTTTGAAAGAGATTCATGACCTCAAGGCGCTGTTCCAAGATCTGCGAAAACATGGTGTCAAAATTGCTATTTGTACAGCAGATAGTCGGTAAGTTGTCTTTAACACGATCACTTTTACCCAAAATAATATTCGCTACATGAGAGTAATTATTATAAAAAGAATTTTTGAAGAAAAGTTGATTAGGGTGGTTTTGGGTCTTATTTTTTGAACTACCCCTTAATTTTGCATACTTTTCTTGAAATTAGCATATCTCCTCAAAGAAAGAGTTTTAAATATTGGTTTACCACTCGTTGGAAAGCTAAAGCTTTCCATCGAGCGGCCAACCAATGTTCAAAAAATAAGGCCCAAAGCCACCCTAAATCAACTTTTTTTTCAAAAAATCTTTTTATAATAATTATCTTCATGTAGCGAATATTATTTTGGGAAAAGTGATCGACGGCCACTTGGGTGTTAAAAGTGCCATAGTTTCAGTATATTTAAAAAAATTTTATTTTACAATATGTTTAAATTTTTAAAATTTTTCAGAGAGGTTACTATGAGAACCCTCAACATTCTTGGTCTTCGAGAATACATTAGCTTTATTGTTTGTGGTGATGACAAAAACACAAAACCCAAGCCTCATCCTCACAATGCGCTCAAGATTTGTGAAGCGTTGAATGTTGAACCGAATGTAAGAAACATTTTTTCAAAAATAATATAATTTTTAGAAAGCTCTTGTCGTCGGTGACACGTTAGCTGACATGGGAATGGGAAAATCCGCTAAACTTGGTGCAACTGTTGGCGTTCTTTCTGGAATTTGTGAAGAACGTGAGCTTGTACATCATGCTGATTACTTGGTAATATAATAATTTTTATGATAGTAATACATTCCAGAAATCTTTTTTTTGAAAAGGCATCATTTGTTGAGAAAAATTCGCATTTTTTCAAGCGATTTTTCCGCATTGCCCCTTGTATTATTTTTGGCTATGCTGAACAACTTTCAAAAATTTTTTTGAAAAATCGCGTTTATTAAAATTATTGATGATGTTCTATAAATCGTTTCAATAAACACGATTTTATTGACAATCACGACACATTTGGCAGAGTATAAAATCCCTTTTCCAAAGCAGCTTTTAAGTTGCGTATTTCAAAATACAGTGAAAAATTCAAAGTTGATTGTCTTAATAATTTGTGCCGTAAAAAATTTTTTCGCTGCACCCCAGTGGGTCATGGGCAATGATTTAAACAAAAAATAGAATTTTTCGTTCGTAGGAGTTCGAGTTATAAAATAACAGACAAACAAACAGAAAAATACGGTCTTAGTTAAAGGGCTAGACCACTTTACCGAGAGATCAATATTTAACTATGCCAAACAGTTCATAACCCCCATTTAATAACTGAAAAGCACGAAAATGACAATGAAAGACTTTGAAAACTTCATCTTCATGTCTAAAATTCAAATGAAAATAAGTATGTTATTTGGGGGTCAAAATGCAAAAAGAAGATTATTTCTTGACCAAATCGCATAATTTTTTTGTATCTGCGGTTTTTCTGGGTTTTTTGGTATGGGAAACACGATGCGCGCAATATCGAAATGTGAAAATGCATATATGAGCCTTATTCAGGGAAGAGTTTTGTGTATTGAAGCGAAAATCTCAAGATTTTAGAAAATTTCTGATTTTTTTAGAAAAAAAGACTTTCTAAGTATTTTTTAGTATGGAAACACGATACGCATTATAAAACCGTGAAAATTCTTATACTCTGATTCAGGGAAGGCATTTGTATTGAAGCGAAAATCTCAAAATTTTCGAAAATTTCGGTTTTTTCCAGAAAAACCGACTGGCGCACTGAAGGCGCGAATGCGTCAGCGTGCTTAGACAACCGTTTACTGTCTGTCACTGATGATGTCGTTGCCCTACTACTACCTGGTTTATATGGAGCTAAAATTAGGTATAGTAGATATAGGGCAAGAAAATTTTATTCTCAAAAATTTATGTACTGTTTGGCATAGTTAAATATTGATTTCTCGGTAAAGTGGTTTAGCCCTTTAAGAGGAAATGATAATTTTAGTTTTGGTATTGTGAAAAATGTTGAATTTCCATTATGGGGAAAATTCTACCAAAAATATGAAATTTTCATAAAATGTTAAAAATCCGCAAAAACGCGAAATATTAATTATGAATTTTCCCCTAAAATGAATATTTTTTCCTAAAATGCTCACACTTCCCAAAAATAGATAATTTTCTCCTAAAACATGTAATTTTACTTTAGAAAGTCAGTTTATGAAATTGTATTTTAATTTTAGGTTGCTCATGTTGGTGAATTGTTGCCAAAGGTGCTCAATGTTCTAAATTAGAAGAGTATTATTTCAATCAAAATCTTGCTCATTTCCCGCTTCTGTGATAGCAATCTCATTCCTTTATCTATTGCTCTAAATCTTGGTTAAATTAAATCTTTTTTGTTTTTTTTCCCCTATGGTGCAATAATTTATTTTAGTATCATTTATGATATACGACTTTTTAAATAAAATATATTAAAGGGGGTATAAATTATAGACTATTTATGAACAAAAATGTTTTTTCTAAAATGATCATTTTTAGGGATAATTCTATGCGAAAAATCGATTGCGCGCACTCCCGAATCGTGAAAACGCTTCCTTGATCCTGATTCAGGGAAGAAATCGGTGCATTGAAATGAAAATCAAACATTTTCGGATTTTTATGAGAAAATCGTCGGTTTTTCTAGGCAGGGAATCGCATTCCCGAACCGTGAAAACGCTTTCTTGACACTGATTCAGGAAAAAACCAAAAATTGTACTTTCAGATTTTTGCTTCAAAACATCGTTCCCTTTCCTGAATCAGGATCAAGAAAGCGTTTTCACGATTAATGAGTGCGCGCAATTGATTCTTCGCATAGAATTACCCCTAAAAATGATCATTTTAGAAAAAAAAACATTTTTTTCATGAAATAGTCCTTAATTTATACCCCCTTTAAAAGTATATATCGAAAACATTTTTTACATTTTTCACTATATCATCACCCGAATGTTGGAAGTAGGTGGAGCTAAAAAAGAAGTGTAAACATGTAAATTGATAACCTTGATCAATGATTTTTTATAATTATTAATCTATTATTATCCGGGAAACCCCCAAATACATGTTCTTTGTAAAAACAAGTTGGAGAATGTATGTAAAGACTAACAATCGTGATGCAACAAAATTCGTGAACTTTATTAATATTTTCTGAATGTTTGATTAAAATTTTCTGTATTAAATCAATAATTTTCCGATCAATATTTCTTCGGTGAAACTTTATTCGATGAGAAACAAAACTTTTGCGACTTTTCCATACATGAATTGTTTCAAAGTCACAAAATAAAGTCTTTGAAAGTAGTAAGAAATTGATGTAAAAACAGCAGAGAGAATCTTTATTCCTAAACATAAATAAAGAATAACTAAAATTGATTCTAAGAAGCTTGAAGGGTCCGGCTTAAAGTCACCAAGACCAGTTGTAGAAATTGAATCGACCCCGAAAAAAATGTATTCAAGTTTTAGATAAAAGTTTTACGAAAAATACACCGCTCCAACAATACCCATTTCATGAAGCCAAAAATTGAATAATATAATCCATAGTTTACTAGTAGAGGGGGGAGGTACATCGGTCCCTCAGGATGAATGGCCTTTCAGGTGTAATACATGATAAAAAATTAATGCATTCAAAAAAATTGTATGTTATTACCGATTTTTCTCTGATAGAGAGGCAGTCTTTATTAGAAGGGCAGTCTCTAATAGACGGGCACCTTCGAGGGAAGTTGAAAAACAAACGGGCAGTCTCTAATAAACGGGCAAGCCAATTCATTTCAACATGTTCAAAGTACCTAGTTATTTTTCCTTTGTGAAATTATTTCGAGGCTTTTTTAAGCTTGAATTGCTTTAAATTTTTTACTTTTATTAAGTTTTGCATAAATTCATTCAATTTTTGCTAAAATCTATACAACCTCATATCATTTGTTGCTTTTAGATTAAAAAGTAAGAAAAATGTCAGACATAGGTCAGTATGAGAGTGATTCAAACAATAACGATGGCGTTATTGAAAAATCCCGAAAGCGCAAAGGCTACTCATTGCAGATGATGTTATCGATTACGCAAAAAAAATTTTTGAAAAATGCTCAACTTCGTGAAAAGAAACAGTAGGTTTTGGAATGTTTTGGCTTTTTTATTCCTTTTTTAAGCTACCGCCACATATATGCAGCAGACGAAACACCAGTATGGCTAGATCTTGTTGGAGGTAAATGTATAAAAAGGGAGTAAAAAAGGTTAGTTTTTTTCAAATCTTTTAAAAGTCGAATTTTTGGGGGTTTTGTTTAGAGCTGGGTCGTAATCGCAATTACGATTCCTATTACGATTACGCGTAATTAATGGTCATAATTCGTCAAATTACGATTACGACATTTTTGGTTACGACTCAACTCTTGTTTTGTTAAACTCTCAACATATCTAGGTTTCTGTTCTTTCTACGAAGACAACGAGATTCACTGCTTCAAACCTGACGGGCCAATGCCTAGGGATCGAGTTTTGCTTCAGAATGCAAACAGTGAAAAGCGGATGGTTGAGCTTTTAGAAGAAATCGATTTGAATGAGGATGAAGAAAATGGATATTTAAGTGACGAATTGCTAGATTTATAAAGTTTATTTTGTTGTTGTTTATTTTTAATCTCATAAATAATACGATTAAATTGTTAGTTTTTTATAGTTTTATGTCTGAATCAATACTTTCAAAAATAAACGGGCACCCCATGAGGGGGTTGAAAAATGGACGGGCATGCCTCTCTATTAGAGAAAATCCAGTATTCAAAACTTATCATGGAATTTGTTTTTAAATGAAGGCATCAAAAACCGGCATGTAATTGCTGTAGTTCATTTTTCTTTTAATTTTAAATTTATTTTAGTTTCTTAGTAAAGTCTGAAACAATAAGATTGAAATAACGGATTTAATTATCCCGTTTCTATTTAAGTCACTCTTTTTATAAAATAAAAGAATACAATTTTATTCAATGTTATTTGCAAAATTTGTTGACGTTATAAAGTAAGAATTAGTATGACCGAGAATGACAAACTTCGACGAGTCGTGTGATTCTAACTGCTCAAAAAACGTATACAGTAAATTAAAGTTTGCCGAAAAAATTTATACGATAATTATGATTATCAATCTAATACTTACCTGTATTGTATCACTATTCGCCGCGATTACTATATTTATACATTCAAAAGCGCTGAATGCATATAGGCATTTTCTACTAAATATTATTATTACTAGCTTTATTTTGCAAGTTGCGCTAACAATTTGGATGCCGGTGCCCATTTTTCCTATCTTTGGTGGCTACAATGCAGGATTATTGAAAGGCGTGGGCTCTAAAATCAATTACGTCATGCTGATGTTATGTTTAGCGATTTTTGTAAATCTTTTGCTATCTTTTTGTAATTTTTTGTTATATCAAATTTCGTCTCTTTCTTTTCTGAAACTTCAATTTTTGAACTCAATCTTTTCTTCAAGAAAAAAACATTTTTTATGTTACAGTTCTATTTATTTTAGCATTATTATTGTAGTTACAACTCCCTTAAGTTTAGCTAGTTTATCACCATTTTACCTCGAAAATTCTTACGCCAAACTCTATCCTTCTCTGATAGCATTGTTCAATCATGAGTGCACTTTTGGTTTCAACACATTTTCCCTAACACATCTAATCATTATGCTAATGATGATTGGAGCTCTTATAAGCCTATATATTTTTTGTGTTACATTGCTTTGGATTATCGCGGCTAAAAACATCAATGAAACGTCACACCTGTCGGAAAATACAAAAAAGAGGATAAAAATATTATTTCGCACTTTTGCTTATCAGATCGCCTTTTCTATTTGCTGCTTTTTATCTCCTATGATAGTTATTCTAATACATGAAATTTTACCCTTTTGGGAGATGCATTTTCGATTAGGGATGGTCACAGTCGTAGTTTTTTCGCTCCCAGGTTGGATTACACCTCTTATGATAATTTGGTCAATCAAGCACTATAAAAAATGTATAATATCATTGTTTCATATTGATCAGCAACCTGGCATAGTAATTTTCGCTTTTCACCAACAATTTTTAAACACATAAGAGCAAAATAGGTTAGTATCATATTTTTATTTTAAAAAATTCCAAGCAAAAATTCAAAAAGGTTAAACTTTATCAAAAACGTAACAATATAGCAAAAGGCTAAACAAATGTAGCTTTTGCTACCTTTTGGTTACATTGTGACAATCTTACAATTGTTAGATCAGGAATATCCTCTTGCTCATATGCGTTTCTACTTCCATATATCAATTTTCTTTTGTAGAATCTATTTTTTAAAATAAATAATAAATTATTATTTAAAAGTACATATTTATTATTACTGAAAAATCTCTAAAAGAGGATTAAGAAATAAGGATCTTTTTGAAAATAACATAACTCGACGAACTTTATAGCATTTTTGATAAATTTTTTACAAAAATTATCCCAAGATCTTAATCTTTACGAATAGCTAACACAATTTTTAAAATTATTACTTTGGCTTTAGTGCACTTTAGGCGACCAATGAATTTTTAGGTGACCAATGAACTTTTAGGTTACCAATGAACTTTTAGGTGACCAATCAAAAAATAGGTGACCAATCAAAAATTTAGGTGACCAATCAAATATTAGATATCCAAATAATTTTTTTCATATTGCAGTCAAATAACGGTTCTATTGTTGCACTAAAAGCCCTTATACAAAACATGATACGATAGCAACGCAATGCGCGATAAGAAAAGATGCCAGAAAACGAAACAAACATGCGACTTAAAATGCGATAGATACAAATAAAATGAGAAAAGAGATGAAATAAGGAAACAGAGTTTTTGCGCTAATATACAAAACAATTCAAAATATAAAGAGACTATTCTAAATTGGGCAATTACTAAAAGTAGTAACAGTAGTAGCGCTAAAAAAATACAATACTTTTTTTCAGGGAAGGCTAAGATCAAAAAACAAAGACTTAGAAACTATTCTCCATACCCGATTTGATTTATAAAAAATCAAAAACTATGATCCAAAAATGTAACCCCGATTTTATATGACACGAGCGGGATTAGAAACGGTTCAACATTTTTACTTAAAATCTGGTCTTTCTCCACTAGGCTATTACGTTCTACATTGCCCGCACTTGTTTATGATTTTAATCCACAGTAAATCGCACAACAACATGCGATATTTTGCGTTGTGGAAGTAATGAGCGAGGGATTAATATTGATCGATACTTTTGTTTGCGCAATAACATCATCAGTAGATCCATTGAACAATAAAATCTATTGACACAATCAAGTTTAGACACGTCATGAGACCTCAATAGAACATTCTATTTGTACCTCTCTATGCCTCTGCTATTTTAATAGATTTTTATATAAAATTTTATACATTGTATACAAATTGTTTTGACATGTTGTCTCACATTTTTGCCTTTTGTATATTTCTCTTCCATTAATTTTTAGTTTAAACATGAAGTCTTTATCACGTAGCAGATCTATGGATTCTATTCATATTGAATATTCCGAGAACGAAGAGGTTAATGAAGACTGCGAAAGTGACTCCGAACTTGTTAAAGATAAAGCATCGAAAAAAGACGACATATCTTTAAAGTGGACATTGAACGCAGAAGCTCTTCAACAAATTTTATATACTCGATTGGGAAATCGAGTTTTTGATGAGTATTTAATTGATGAGACTGAATATTTGGAAGTTAAAATAGCGTATGCAAAATTTGGGGTTCCCGGTATGATTTAAAACATATCATATATATTTTTTACTTATCTCCCTAATAGATTTCGCTAAACAAATTTTAATAATTTGGCACCTTTCTGACAATATACTTAACCCACCATTGCCCGCGGTCCTATTTTTAAAATGTGCACTTTTTTAAGCGTATAAAGATTATGGTTGAACACCTATGAGTCAAATTTTTGGATTTTTAAAAGCCCATTTTTTCCTGATTCCCGGAGGCTAGAAAAAATTTTGAGTACACAAACCCTAGATTTTTGATAGCGAAGAAACCGAATTTGATGTCGGTTTTAAGATTGGAGTTAACCCTGAGGAGATACAGTCACTAGGAGTAAAAATTTGCATATATTTATTCTCAATATGAATATATGTTTCGAACAAATCCAAAAAATATTTCGTTATGTATGCATCATAAATAAACAGAAAAACATTTAAAAAAATCAAATTTTTCGACCCTGGGAAATGGTGGTAAAAGAACCACTGAAAATGAAGCTGGAAATGTTCCAAAATTTTTAAAAGCACCAAAAAATCGAGTTTTAATTGTAAATCGACGATCGAACACTTTCCGAATAAGAGATTTTGTTTTCGCTCGAGTTCAGAAAGTTTACTCTAAAAAAAATTTCATCCGGACCATTTTAGTATTTCTATCATAACTTTTTTTTCTATAAATGCGTTTCCTACAATTTAAAACACGTTTTTATTGCCCATCATTGCCCTCTCCAATGACACCAAAACTATGTCTCAAGCCGTTGTAGTTTTCGAGAAAAGTGACTTTTTTCTATAGATAACGATTTTTTACCCTCAAAAAATCACTTTTTGAGCTCTAGCTTGAAATTTTCTTCTAACGGGGTTTCGAAATCACTATAAAAATAAACTAGAATTCCTGGCATTTTCATGGGGAAAATGGTTTAACCATTATTCACGGGCATAAGAAAAGCACTCAAATAAATAATTTTATAGACATCCCCGGAGATGAGCCTGAAACCCCTATTAGTTACGAAGAGTTCCAAAGCACTCATCAGCATGAAAATAAGAATCCAGATATAATACAAGCTTATTCCAACTTATATTCGAATGAACAACGCAAGAAATCAAAAAAGACCGTGGACTTGATTTTGGAGTTGGTTAAGAAACATAATCCCGAAGCGAAAACCTTCAAAGCTTCGTTCATTTTCTTGGTGTATCAAATAGGCAATACCGATCAAAATGGGCTTATTCCGATAATAAGAATTTTGAGAAAAGAGGGGGATCCCGAAGACGAAGCTTATTATATTGACCAAGAGAATAGGGTTTATTCCAAATGGGACGGCTTTTTAAATGAGAATAGACTACCTAAAATGAGGATATGCTATCCGAAAAATGGATATTACTCGGTTAATAAGCATGGTTATTCAATATACATGCCGGAAGAAAGAGTAGCTGTGGAGTTTTGCATGACTCCCGCGGCAAAGTAGATAAAAATTGTGATTTTTTAAAATATTTTTATTTAGGATTTCACGCAAGATTCTTCGTACACTAGATTGGACTACATCCGGCATCCTTATTGGCACATTTGGTGTTGCCGTTGCATCAGCCCTGAGTGCTCCAATTTCCGCTCCGATTATAACCACTGCTTTTGTCGGTTCTAGCATAGCGGCTTTCTATGGTGCATCACGTTCGGGAACAACATTGGTGGACAGAAAACTCCACGCTCAATCCATCAATATCACAAAAAAGGAACCTCGAGCCTGTTGGATAGCCATCGGAAGTTCTATATTTTCTGTTAGCTTTTCATCGGCCACGATGCTCGTGCATAAAGTTGCGGCCTTAAGTAATTCCATTGGTGCATCGACGTATACAATTAATGGGTTACATACTGGAGCATTGGTTTTTAGTGGAGCTGGTGTGGCAAACGAAGGTCATCAATTGGGGAAAAAGTAATATTTAAAGACTTTTTTGAAAATATAGCAACAATTAATATTGTTGATTAAAGAAATTTAAAAAAGTTTTGTAAATCATAAAAAATTTCAAGATACATTGAAGCTTTTGAATGGCTTAGGGTGCGCGCTAGCAGTTGTGAAACGCATTTCACGACGATTTCTGTACGCCAGCCGTCCGGAAATTATAGTATCTCCTGACGCTAGCAGTCCGGAAATCGTGTCCGGACGCTAGCCGTCCGGAAATCGTCTGGAAATCGTTCGGAAATAGTGCATTTCACAATTTCCGGACTGCTAGCGTCCGGAAATCGTCGTGAAATGTCGTTTCACGACTGCTAGCGTTCACCCTTAAAAATCACACCGAACAATCCTTTTTAGACTCTATAAACGCGAACGTATTACTGCTTTAGAAGTCTTTGAAGTGGCTTTTAGCACATTTTTGTTCTCCAATTCGTTGATTAGTCTTCAAATAGCAAATTCACAAGTATCAAGTCAGCAACAACAATTGCCTAGTAACACTTCACAAACTACACAAGCGCAAGTGCCAAATATTCAACAAACCCATGCTACAACTAATCCACAAACACAGAATGTACAAACAAATCAGTTTGTGGATAAGCTAGTAAATAATGTAAATACCAGTAATGTGTCTAATAAATACTCAGCAATGGATCGAGTTTTGAGTTCGATTCGGAATCCACAAGAATTTTTTGAAAAATCATTTGGCCTCGTCAAACAGGTAAAAATCTTGATTTCTTTATGCGCAGAGCCCGAAAATGGATCCGGGACACAAATGGGTCCCGGACCCAAGTGGATCTAGAACCCATTGGATCCGGGATCCGGACCCACTTGACCATCTTTTTTGAATTCTAAACCGCAGAAGGTCATTTCAATAAGTTTTTGCTCTTTGATAAGTTCGACAGCAAGTCAATCAACATTGAAATTTTTGTTTATTTTTAATTATTGTTCCCACCCATAGGGGTCCAAAAAATCAATTTTTCAAAAAATTTTCAGCTTTGTCTAAAGACACTTAGAAAATGTTCGCCATAGCCAAAAAATGTCAAAATTTTGACGAAAGAAGTCAGATAAATGTGTTTTTGGACCCCCCTGATTTCAATGGAAACGCTAAAAAACGCTAAAAACGCTCGGTTCCAAGTAAGGTTTGGGGTCAAAATTTTTGCACCATCGTGTTCAGATGGTCGAAAACCTAGGGTATATGCCGGTTTCAACAAAAAACTAAACACTTTGGAAAACTGTTGTCTCCTTGGCTGAGCAAAAGTCGATTCTTACATAAATCGTCTTTTAAAACGTCATAAAACGGCACATTTCCATCTCTAGTCCGGGAATCAACCCATGAATCCGGGACCCAAATGGGGTCCTTTGAGTCCCAAAAAAGTGGGCCATTTTCTGACTCTGTTTGTGCGTTAATTTACAAAAAGTGGATAAAAATATAACTTGTAAACAGAATTATAAATTTTAGGTCAACAAAGTAGTTAATGAAGTTGCCAATCGAGATAATGCAAACACTGGTGAAAAGGAAGCTCATTCGCAATTTTTAAAAAGCTCAAATCACGATCTATTTTCAAATTCCGATATCTCTACAAAGACTTCATCGGGTAAATTTTTAACATTTATTGAATTTTTAACATTTAAAGAAAAAGATTTATTGAATTCAATATAATAAATTTTAGACACTGGATCGTCTTTCGAATCTTTTAAAGCTATAGAGAAAAGAAAAATTGAAGAAATTCTTTTAAACGATTACAAGTTTTTGGCCATTATTCATATGGAAAACGAAGGCTTTGAACAAATTCGAAAATTAGGAACCGAGGTAGGAATTTGGATAATTAATCAATAATTGGCGTGCTTTAGATAGATTTAATCTTTTCTGGTTCCTTAACTAACCCCGCCATTCCCGAACTGATCCGAATGTGCATTTTATTTTCCAAACGATTTAGTATCGATTCAATAAATGATTTTATGAATCTATGCTTATCCATGAAGAAAATTTTTGAAGATTATTTTCAACCTATTTTGCAGAAACCGCTACCTGAATTACAAATGGAAATTGTTAACCAACTTCAAGATATGAACAGCAAAATGTATGCCGATATCATGGAAGAGCTTTTATTAGATTACTTTGAAAAGTTGAATAGCACAAATCAATTCTGTTTTGAAGGTAAAATTTTTGATTTGAAATGGGATAACATTTAGAGACTAATCTCTGAAAAATTTTTTTGCCAAAACAGCATATATAGAGGTAAAATCATGCGAAAAATCGATTTCGCGCATTCCCGAAGCGTGAAAATGCTTCCTTGACCCTGATTCAGGGAAATAAAAGTGTGTATTGAAGCAAAAATCTATTAATTTATCCTGAATCAGGGTCTTGGAAGCGTTTTATAGCTTCTAGAATGCACGCAAATTAACATTTACAACAGCAATTAGACAAAACTATTTTTTGATCTATCTGATCATTGAAATTTTTTAGATGCCAACACAGCACTTCATTCATATGAAATATATGAGCATTTAATAAAATCTAGCGACGCAAAGCCTTTGTCTCCAAAATCTTTTATGGAAAAACTAAATTGGCTATTTGGTGAAATAGAGCCTGCAGAAAGAAATTTGGTCGAATACAAAAATCAAAGTCTGTATAGGAATATTCATACATCCGAAGAATGGAAAGGTGTTCTATATGAAAATGAGGAAGAGCCGAGAATTCGATTTGTTTCGGAATTTGGTTTAGTAAAAGAGAAGGCATCTTTTATGAGTTTTACTGGAGCCATTAAAAAAATTTGGCAAAACAAAAAGGCTGACAGTGACGAAGAATCTAAGGGGGAAATGGCAACAAAAGCCAAAGAAAATTTAGAATCCGAATATAATGTCAAAGAAGCAATTGGTTCATTGGGTTTTTCTTTTTAAATTTGAACAAAAATTTTGTAACATAAACAATAAAGAACTAGAAACGAGTCAGTGATGGCTAAAATATTCAATAATTATACATTTCAAATCTGTTATTATTGTTCAATTTTTTTCATTGATAATCTAAAGCGTTTATACAATGTATAAATTATTCAATATATATGTTGCGCCCGATCTTGAACGAAGTTAGGCTTAAGTTTGGGACTTAGGCTTAGCCTAAGCTTAGGCTAAGCCTAAGCCTAAGACCGAAACCTAAGTCCTAAGCCTAACTTCGTTCAAGATCGGGCTCCCGATTCAGAATCGGACAAAATTCAGGATCGGGCCTAAGCCTAGGCTTATACTTAACAACGTATAACAATAACTTCTGCTCATCTGTCAACGCTAGGCGCTTTTGACGCTTCCAAGGCTTCAATTCGATGTCAATTTTCATGATCTGAAAATTTCGCGCTAAAAATTCGGAAATACTCAAGGGCTTGGCAAACTTTCTGATGGAAACTTTCGTCTTGCCTCTTTTTAAAAAAGGAGAAAAAAGTGATGTAAAAATATTATAAGCCTATTAGTTTAGTGTGCACACTTGGAAAGGTATTTAAGTTATCTATTTACGATGCATTGGTCATATTTTTTAAAATAATAACATTCTGTCGGAAAACCAGCATAGCTTTACAAAGGAAACATCTGTGATCTCACAGATGATCGAAACACTAGACAATATTACACTGGCAATTGAAAATAAAAAATTTGTTGATATCGTCTACTTTGACATAGAAAAGAGAGGGAATGAATTTTCGTATTCAGATATTTTGAAAAACTCAACCTAAAAACTCTGCAAGAAAGGCGGCTGATTTCTGACCTAATCCTATATCATAAAATTATACACAATAAAATTCGGATAAACTCTAGGCATAAACCAATAACATCTCTCCAAAGAAATAGGATTAAAATCAATACTACGGCATGTAAATCTTATGCTAGGTTCAACTCGTTTTTTGTAAGAATGTCTCGAATTTATTCAAAACTTCCTCCTGAGCTTATTATAAATCCCAGTCAATTTAGTTTTAAAAATTCTTTATCTAAAATTTGCCTATCTAATTTTCTATATTAAGTTTATGTAACTATGTTTGTTTCTTTAAATTTAGATTATAGTAATAATTTTTTTTTAAACAATCTCTCTATATTTTGAGAAAATTTTTTAGTAATTGTTATAGTCACGATAATAATCGTAATAATAAATAAATAAATAAAATAAATTATCTCGGGAATATAATATGACGCTGAGTGAATAGTATTAGAGCAAATTATTGTAGCCGTCTAAAAGATTGGACTGGCGACCGTTGGGATTTGAACTGAATTATATTTATTATTATCATCCGTTCCCTTAGGCATTGAACCAGGGTGAGGCCACTTCCTTTGGCCAAGTCATTAGTTCGTTTATGCACATCGGTCTGCACTATTTCACTAGCTACATTATTCGTTTAATTTCTTTCGGCTTTATTTTTTGTATTGTAATTAAATAAAGAACAGGTGAAATAGTCAACTTTGTTTGCTGGAGTCATAAGTTCTCATATGAAGTATATGATCGATTCAATTTATTTAACCATCTTAAAAAAATGGAGTTATTTGATAGCATCCCTTGTTTTTATAATAGTTCGAATCAGTTGTTTTACTCGAATCTTTATTACAACCTGAATACCTTATCGAATCAACTTTACTTTATTTTTCTGCCGATAGAACTAACTTTAGTATCTATCCTAATTTTCATCTCACTTTTTGGCAAGATTAAAGGCGATTTCAAATTCTTCATCCTGCACTGGGCAACTTTCAGTCTAATTATGAGTATTTATAATCTATATCGCAAACTATTTACGGAAAACTACATCATCAACATAAGTGCAAGCCTTCCTATGGATGGAATTTTTCAATTCTACCCTAGACTTGTGTCAACCTCCTCACTATTTCTGTTGGCTTTTAACCGGTTTGTAATATTATACTACCCATCTCATTATAAAAAATTATTTACGTTTAAACGCCTAATTTTTCTTATTTTATCATATGATTTTTTATTATGTGTTGTTGAAATTGTTGCAAAATATTTTGGGTATCTAACTTTGCCGAACATTCAGGCTATCTTTTTGGTTCCATATTTTATTTTCACCTTTTTAATACTCATAAAAATCAGTAAAATGTCCAAAATGACCACTGTCGATTCTTCTATACACGATTCGAAAAGAGCCGTCTATGTTTGCGCTATAATGGCAATTACATATTTTATATACTTTTCCGCGATTTCTTTCACAAGCTTATATAGACTTGTCTTATACACTCCATTATGTGATATTCTTGCCACCCCATTCCTGGCTATATTGCCCTTCCAGGAAACCATGAATGTAATCATTATACTTTTCGATGTTGTAGTCAATCTCGTAATGTTAAAATCTTATCGAGATGAGGCTAGACGCATGGTTTCTGAAAGTTTTGTGTTCACAAAGAAAAATATTTTTAAAGCGTGGATAGTTTTAAAAAATAGTCTTCGATCAAACTATATTGTAACTTCTTAAACCGCGTCGCTTGGACAAACCAAGCTATAAACCGAGTCGAATACCGGATCAATTAGGGCCATATCCAGGGCTTGGGGGCTCAATGTCTTTGCCATTCACATATGTTTTTCGCAATTTTCGATACAAAATCTTTGTTGAAAATCACTCATCACAAGCTATTTTTTAGATCTTATATAAGATCGTGGGAGCTACTACATAATGGGGGGGGGGCATAGATGAATAGGGGGGTCGTAAACCTCCTCGCGAGGGGTCTAAAGGAATTTTTGCCTTTCGGTGCCACCCCCCCCCCCCATTTTTCGGGGCCCTCGCGGCGCAGGGGGTCGTAATTACGACCCCCTATTCAAGTATGGGGAGGGGGACACCCACGTGAAAAATTTTTTTGGAAATGATCCCTCTATTTTGATTCCACACATTTTTACACCAAAAAGGGGTCGTTTTTAGGCAAAATCGCATTTCTGTGACTTTTCGCTCTAATACACAGACCTTTCCTGAAAAAAGGAAGCGTTTTTTTCGCTTCGAAAATGTCCAATTCGGACTCCTCGCATGTTTTTACCCCTATAGGGATCATTTCCTGAAAAAAATTTTGAAAAATTTTCACGTGGGTGCTCCCCCCCCCTATTGTATAGTAGCTCCCAAATCTTGAATATTCAAGTTTCCTATTTTGGCTTTAATCCAATTT
>JAQGCP010000101.1:0-22749 GCA_034699885.1 Acrobeloides thornei
ACGCAATTATCTCGAAAACTACAACGATTCAGAACATGCCATAAAAACAAAAAATGCTCCATTTTTCATGATCTTTCTGAATATATCATTTTTTCATATGGTTGTAACTGACTGGACTGATCCTTTAAAGGTGTAGGCTTTGGTGTCTAAAACTTGTTTTTAAACATTTTTTCCGAAAATTGCAACTTTATATCGTCGTGTCTGACTTCTATATATGTCTCAAAGTTCGATTATGTCATTATCCTCTTGAGACTATTTTTATTTTTAGCTTCACTTTTTCTACTTCCACTCTTTTCTAATTCCGTAATTTTAAACCGGAAAAAATCTCCGCAAATACCTCTCAAATCTCTGGTTTTCATCATCATCCACCCACTAATAAGTCAAGAGGTCTCAATGTTATTTTTAAACAATTTATTTGTATTCATACCGATTTTTATGACAGGAGTAAATATGAAAAAAATTCAAGATTTCAACAAAAAAATTTTTGAGAATGATCATAGGACTTAACTTGGCCTAACACCTTCAGTTAGTACTAAGGTTGAGATGTTTGCACTTCAAGTGAAGGACTTGATCTGGAATGATTTCTTGGGATGTTGATAGATTATTGATTAATCGAAAATTTTGCAAAAATATGAGAAAAATCATATAAATTGATTGATACGAAATTTTGAAAATTTCAAAAAAGTCAATTTTCTCAAAAATTTAAATTTGATTAACATCATCTTATTCAGTGTATTTGAAAACCTGACACCCATCGTGCTAATTTTTCCATAAACTTACTTTTCTTCAAAAAATTATGTGTATTAACAAGAAAACTTCAAACTAAAAGATTTTTATTTTTAGTTTGCCATATGGCCTGGATTGGTAATAATAACTCAGAATGAAATTTTACCTAAAGATTGGAGGTGGAGTGTCCACCTATACTTGGATTTTACCTGGTGGGCTATGGTGTACCATTACCCGATAGTAGCATGGAGCCGTTTGGCAGCCGTCCAATTTCCTAATTGGTTTAGAATGTTGACTCCAAAAACATGCTTTAGTATATGCTCACTGGCATGGATTGTGGGGCTAGCGCAAAGTATTATTGAACATCAGGTAAAAAATTTAGTTAATTCACTATACACTCCTTCGAAAAAAGGGGGTTTAAAAAATTAACCCCCCCCCTTAACCGCTGGAGGGTGTGATACAACATAAAAACCACACAGTACTCAGCCCCCAGTGGCTACGTGAACTTTTGCTCGTATCATGTTTTTACATTTTTTTGTTGCGAACTTAGTTTTTGTTGCAAACTCGTGATTGACTAAACACTTTTGAGATGAATATTTTAATTAAAAAATTTCTCAGACTATAACAAAAAATGGCAGTCCCTTCACGTGCTGGTTTTTCATACACCCACTTGAGTGAGGGAATAACATCTTGTTAAAAGAGCAAAATATGAATAATTGGTGTCTGAATAGACATGGGATGGATCAAAAAATTAATCGAGAATTTGGATCTACTACACAATACGGGTGCAGCCATCCACATGGAAATTTTTTCTGGAAATGACCCCTCTAGGGATAAAAACATGCGGGGAATCCGAATTTGAAATTTTAGAAGCGAAAAAACGCTTCCCTGATTCAGGAAAGACGTATTGTGTATTGAAGCGAAAAGTCGCAAAAATGCTATTTTTGCCTAAAAACGACCCCTTTTGGGGTAAAAATGCACGGGGAATCCAAATTTGACATTTATAAAATTCCTCGGATTCAAGAAAAGCTGTATATCGACGCGAAAATTCGAGAAAATCACAAAACAACACTTTTTCTTTCCCCGCACATTTTTACCCCCAAATTGAGTCATTTTATGCAAAAATCGCATTTTTGCGACTTTTCGCTTCAATACACAATACGCCTTCCCTGAATCAGCGAACCGTTTTTTCGCTTCGAAAATGTCTTTTTATATCACATTTGTATTCCAATTTCAAAATTGTTCAAAAATCCATTTTCAACCCAAAATTTTAGTTCAACTGGTTCCAACCTCTTTATTATGATCCTCAACAATACGGTCTGACCACCGATTGGCTAGCCTACAACAAAGGAGGCAGTGCTACTTATTATATGATCTTTAACGTCTCTTCAATGATATTACCATTCCCATTTTACGGAATAGCACTATACGTTCTTTTTGCTCGACAAAAGAAACAGCTCATCGATCCTATGAGAATAAGAGTTAGAGGAAATTCTGTGGCTTCGAGTATAGCAAATGGGATTTCTCCGCAAAGGAGCTTGAGTATTGAAACGAGATTGCTCATACCATGTATTATAAATACTGTGTTGTTCGTTG
This sequence comes from Acrobeloides thornei, assembly GCA_034699885.1. Classification (NCBI taxonomy): domain Eukaryota; kingdom Metazoa; phylum Nematoda; class Chromadorea; order Rhabditida; family Cephalobidae; genus Acrobeloides; species Acrobeloides thornei. The sequence goes on from JAQGCP010000101.1 coordinate 2,323, forward strand.
TTGGACAGGTGAGTATAAATTTTAAAAAGTCAAATTTAAAATTGAACATCACTCTCGTGTTCAGCATAGTCGAAAATCTCTAAATGATACCCATGATAGGATAATAAGGTAATGGTACACCAAGATATCACTAGCGATGAATATGGAATAAATTTATTCGTGACGTTTCGTCGTATAACGACTACTTCAGGCTAAACGAAACAATATAGTACATGGTGACACAAAAATTAAAACATGAGCAAAAAAATACGTTACAGTTTACATAGTCAGTACGTAAATTTACAATTTGAAAAAGGGTTGTCAGAAGGTATAGCACCAAAAGTAAAAGTGTAAAGTAAATGTGAAAAGTATAAGTGAAAAGTGCACTAAAATGTTTTAGTGCACTTTGCACTTACACTTTTCACATTTACTTTATACTTTTACTTTTGGTGCTATACTTCCTGACAACCCTTTTTCAGATTGTAAATTTACGTACTGACTATGTAAACTGTAACGTACTTTTTTGCTCATGTTTTAATTTTTGTGTCACCATGTACTATATTGTTTCTTTTAGCCTGAAAAAGTCGTTATACGACGAAACATCGCGAATAAATTTATTCCATATTCATCGCTAGTGATATCTTGGTCTACCATTACCTTATTATCTTACTGGATTCTCACACTATGCGATTCCCATCAATCTCCGCGTTCAAGAAACCCCATGATAGGTTTAAGAAAAAATTGAAAATCGGGCTATGTATTATATGAAAACTTGAAAATTTTTTAAATATATGACATGGGTGTCATTTATAGTTTTTTATGTGCTGAACACGATACTGTTCAATTATGCTCCAAATTTTAACCATTTATTTTTAGATTTGTATAACCCTGTGCTCAAGATATTTTGGAAAATGGATCAATTGGTCAGTATTAGTGATTTTTGCGACGAATTCCTTTGTGAACCCAGTCCTATACCTGTGCTTTAGTAGTGTTATAAGAAGGCATCTTTTTGCAGACTGTAGGAAAAAGTTAAGCGCTTCGTCAGTGTATAAAGATTATGAATTCCGTTCGAGCAGCCAAGTCAGTATTTCCTTCCAACAGCAACAAAAAAATTCATTGATCAAATGGAAGAAGGAAAGTGCTTCTGTGGCATAAAAATTTTTTGTGAAAATTGCCCAAATTTGAATTTTTGTTTAAAAAATCCATTTAAAAAAATGGAATTTTTTGGATCAAATATACAAATTCAAATTTTCATACTCTTTATTCCATGGCAATAATAATTATTTCTTACGGGTTTTATACGGTTTTATGTATACTTAAATTTGTTGTGAAATTTTTATGTGTTCCTTTCTGCCTTAGATATTAAATATACTCAAAATTGTTATAATAACATATCTTATATCATATAAGGTATATCTTATGTCTCATAAAAAGGATCTCATTCTTTTTAAAGTTGGTAATTTTTTATAGGCATTTAATACAAGAAAATAATAATATGCCATATTGTATGTATAAAATTATTGTATGTATAAAATTTATCAATAAACGTTAATTTTTACCAAAAATGTTATACCTTTTTTGCACCGCTACCGAGATCAGTGTCATATGCGGGGGGAGGGGGTAATTACCCCCTAAAATTCAAAAATTTCATTGACAAAATGAGGAAAACCCTTAAATTACCCCCACTAAAATTTTTCTGCCTATGGCAATGACTGAGATACTGGATACTCCACTTTAGACCAAAGTTTGGACACACAATTTTTATTACCCAACAAATTATATTTACTTTTATTCAAAGTATACGAAATAACAATAAACAAACAACAGAAAATAACCAGATCAAAAAATGAGCAAATTTGAGATAATCTTTGGAGTGATGCATCTTTAATTTTTGATTTTCAAAATTTTTGATACAACTTAAAAATCTAATCATATACAACTACCCTTATTTAGATAAGACAACTCAAGACTAACAATAGAATAACAAATAAGGCACATAATAAAACTAACTATGCGAATTCCATCTAAAATTTATGCAAATTTCAATTTCAGAAAACTGAAATTTGCATAAAATGATTACAATATTTTAAATTGTCTAGCTAATTTTCTTATTCTTGACTTCAAAACTGAATCTTCTAATTTGTCGATATGCAAACTTGAGGGATCTTCGTCTGTAGATTTTTTATTCTGCGTAGATTTTTCAAAATTCTCACGCCAATTGAGAAATTCTTCAAAAGCTGAGATGGCATAATGTCTTTCATTTGATAATACGATGAGGTGCTGTTCTAAAATTGGGAAATTTAAAAAAAGTTGTACCAAGGTGTTCAAAGAATAAATAGAATATCATAATTTTGAAGTGGTAGAAATCATGTGACTTAATTTTTGGGCATAAATTTGGCGTACCATTTTGTCAAAATTTGCAACAATTTTTCGAGCAGAAAAAATTGACATTTTAATTTTTTGTGTGCCACAAATCGAGCTTTATTTTATTTTAGTAGACAAAAATCATGCGCCTTAATTTTTGAATTATAAATTATTATTAAATAGACCTATTAATGTAATCCACACATTCGCCACTTCTTGGACCAGCTTGTGAAAACTTTTCGCTTCAAACTGGTGCTTTTTCAAATTCGGAATTTTTTGACCAGCATTTACTAATTTCTTTCTTTTGAGATCACATCTGAAGCGGAGGTCACGAAACAAGAAGCCAATATTTCCATCACCGGTAAATTTCTTCACATTCGTTTCATCCTTTGTGATAAAAACTTTCACTTTCTGTGTTATTCGCTTTTCTAGCTCGCCAGTGTCTGGGTTTGGATGAACTTCTTCCACTTCGTATTTCTGCCTGATGTGCTTTTTCGGTGGATCTTTATCTAGCACGAAGCATTGTATTAGCAAATCGGCAAATTGGGCGATATGAATGAGGTTTACATCACAGTATTGGGGCTGAAAATAATTTAAAATTGATCTTGGCTGAATTTTACAACGATTTCGAATTTGAATTTTGACAAATTTGGGTTCATTAAACGATTTTTGTCGCATTTTTCAAGTCAAAAATCAATCTATGAATCAATTTTGAAAAAATGACCGTACACATTTTTTGTAAAAAAATAATTTATCTAATCTTATTTTTCTAACATCAAAAATCATACTTCATAAGTCAGTTCCAAAAGCGGTCGAATAAACTCTTCACCAGGAATTGCAAACTAAAAAATAGCATTATAAGAAAAAATAAAATTCAAAAAATTACCCTCGACATCAAAATTCCAGCATCTTCAATCTGGTCAAACAAAATCAAATTCACAATCAATTGTGCATAGGCAGACGTGGTTGAAACCAATTTTTCATAGGATTCAATAATTTTTTCTGAAAAAATTATTTCTTTAAGAAATAAGTTTTGAAGCTTAATAATTAATATTTAACCCGCTTTTGGAGCTACTTCGGCTCTTATTTTGAAAATTTTAAGGCGAAAAATGAGCATACTTATAAGTCTCTGTCGATGTTCTTCTTTTCCTTTAAAACTTGGGTTCAGAACATGTTCAAATAAAAGATTTCCACCAAACAAACAATGATCAATAACGGTGTTTTCAGACCATTTTGCGATAGCTTCTTGGGTTTTATAACTGAAAATAATAAAAGTTAAAAAGTTTGATTCCATAAAATTCTTATATAAAACATGTAATGTCTGTCTGTGCGTGCGTGCAGACTAACTTTTGACGGGGCGATCAATGGTATAGCCAGAAATTTTTTATGGGGGAAGAGGGGGACCTACCAGAAAATTTTCAAAATTTAAAAAAATGAGCTTTTGGTGAAAATGAACTTTTTTGATGAAAAAACATTTTTTTTATTGAAAAAATGACAATTTTTGTCATTTTTTTGTGAAAATTTAGTCAAGATTGATGAAAAATCATAATTGAAGACCATTGAATTTTTTGAAATTTTTTCAAAAATATTGAGAAAAACATAAGGGGAACCATTAGGAAAATTTTTTCCGTTATGGGACTTTTTCGAATACCTATACATGGGTAATTTTATGATGTCCTACCATTTCAAATACCACTTTGTTGCTTCATACAAAAAAGCATCACGGTTTAAAATCAATCCTATTTCAATAAGCCCTTTGCAAAATTGAATGACTTCCGGAAAACTCAGCGTCTCTGGTTTATAAAGACCAAAAGCAGTGGCAAATAATTCTCGGCTAGCCATAATAAACTCGTGGTCTTTCATGGCCTTGCTTCTTGTGACTAAAAATCTCAATTTATTGATTTTTTTTAAAAATCCACAAACATGTAGCAAATCGCACTGTTGGTTCGGAAATTTTGTATAACACCGCAAAAATTTTCGCCATTTTTAATACCATTTCTAACGTTTTCTTTGGGGTTTCTCCATTGCAGTTTTTGATAAGGTGTATCAATTCCTGTAAGATTTCAGTTCTTTCTTTAATCAGCGGGTTTTCTTTGCTGAAAAATTTATAATTTAAAAAAAGTAAGACCGTAAAAAATAGAAACATAACAACTTTTAACGTTTGAAATTTTTTGGAAGATAATTTACAAAACAAGATTCTAAAAAATAGAATCCTAAAAATTTGGTTAGATAAATTTGTAGAGGCTCAAATTTTTGTGAACAGTGACAAAAACAGCATAAGGGGGACAAGTATAGATTGATATTTTACTAAAAAATGTCCAAAAAACACGTAGAACAAGAAAAGAATTGATAAAATATGGCTTAAATTTTAAACAATTTTAGCATGAAAATAATATTGTACCTTTCCACTATTTTGTCAATAGTGTTATCCATATTTTCTATGATCTCCTCTCGAACATCTTCTCTGGGCTCTAGTTGAGCTGTCTCTTCATCCTTATACAAATAGCTCAATTTATGGATTAATTCATCAAATTCCGGTTTGTACAACTGATCTTTATCCACCCAAATTTCACTACTCGTAGAGCCATCGAACCAAAGTCGAACAAATAATTTCCCAGGTTTTTCCGGATCTTCACGAATTGTAATAAAACCTTCTTCCTCCGCCATTTCCAAAACTGATAAGAGTTTCGGTTTCTTGAGGTTTTCTATTTCTTCCTCATAGGCAATCTGTTCCTCGTCTTTGATCATTTCAAATATTTCATGCTCTTTTGCAATTTCCTCATACTCTTCTATTACTTCCTCCTCCTTCGGTACAATACTCTGCTGCAGATATGTAATAAATTGTTGCTTCTTTGGGCGATAGGAATCTCTGGCAACTGCGGATTGATTTCGAAAACTAAAAATTCCACATTATTATGGTTACAAACCCCAAATTATCGCACCAGCTTATCACATTCCCTTGCGATGTATAAATCCTTCTTGGTATATCTTGTGATGTTGATGGAGCAATGACGGTAAAATTGAAGGAGCTAGTGGTAGGTTTCGAAAGCAAACAGACACTCAACCTAAAAACCATCTGTTTGATACAAATTTTTAATCACAAATTACCTCGTTTTAGCAGTACAACGCAGCATTTTTCATCCAAATTGTGGAATGTTGGTCTCACAAGTTTTCTCTTTAAAGAAGTTTCTGAGATCAAGAGTTTACCCACTAAAGAAAGATATAAATTTAGACATGATTAGATTTTAAATATGCTTCGATTTCTTTTAAATATATTCTTTAAGTTATCAAAAATTTGGGAACTCATGCACTTCGGACCCCCCCCCCAAATTTTGGGGGGGGGGCGAAGTGCATAAGTTCCAAAATTTGTTTCCAAAAATATTGAAAAAATTTGGCAACAACCTTTAAATTTATCTTCCCCATAAATAAATCAACATATAAAAATGAGCAAAATATTCACATGGTATAAAACCGGTAATTAACAATTAAAAATAATAAAAATTTATTATTAAAGTTTTATCAGCAATTAACAACGCTTACTAAAAAATCATAATTTTATGCAAATTTCGATCCAAAATTGAGTAAAAAATCAATTTTTGAATCCAAAATTAAGCAAATATTTATTTTTGAAAAAATCGATTTTGTCCAATATATTTGTCTTGGAACATTTTCTTTGTAGATACACAAATATTTTTTAATAAGCACAAAAAATTGAGCAAACAAAAAAATTCAAAAAATGAATTTTCCAAGTAAAAGAAATATCTATACAACATTTACAATAACAAAATGACTAGCAAAAAATTGAAATTCTAGCACTACATATCCTAAAATATTTTTCTTGAAGCCAAATTCTGCTGTGCCCAATCAAATAAGGAATCTTGCGAAAAAACAGATGGTTCTTGCCCTTTTTGTATCATTTCTAAGTCGCATTCGAAGATTTTGAGGCGGTTTTCGAAATCGGATTTTTCTCCGTCGGTGTTTTCCTGAATTAACTTGGTGTTTAATAGGCCAGTTGCTGATGAGAAAATCCAGTGGCTAAAAAGGATTTTCCTAAAGTGTAAAAATTGTATTGTTCGGATTCAAAACCTAACAATTTTTCCAAAAATCGCTGTTTTCGGTCAAAAACAAGCAAAAAAAACTGTCATATGGGTTCAAATCTTTATATAGCTCAAAAAATCATCATACTCATAATTTTCCTTGTGTGGCCTCAAAATCTCTGACAATTCCTTCATCTGGTTAGCCGATGGAAACATATTGCTCTGCCTAAGCAGTTCATAAATACTCAACGAAGACATCACTTCTCGATTTTGACCTAAATATAAAAATTTAAATTTACTAAAAAAATTTTTTAAAATACCAAAAGTACGAATCCAGCTGTGGTGAATCTTTTTCTTAGCAATATCATCAGTTTTTAAATCCGTATATTTTAACATCAGCTTCAAAAATTCCAAAGCAAAATTCAATTTTGGCTAAAAAATTTTTTGTCAAGATTTTTCTTTCGTAAGATAAAAATGTGGCAAAAAATTTTATTTATAAAAATTAAACTTTACCTGGTTGTTATAATGAAAATTCAACATGATAGAAAAAATCGCAGTACAATTTTGAGCTTTAATCGGACCATTCTATATAAAAAATTAAAATATTTTAAAAATTCAATATATAAAAATACCAGGGAATCAGAGAAAAATTTCTCAGCTTCATCAAATTTTTTCATATTCACCAAAATTGCGGCATAATATGCATCAAGTTTTTGGGGTTCCATAGTTCTCCGAGCTTTGTGGAGCACTAAAAAATTGTTTTGATGAGTCAACTATTTTTGAGCTAAAATGAGTTTAGAAAAAAAATCGCATTTTTTGGCAAAAATAGTCATTTTTGACAATTTTTAGTGAAAAAATAGATTTCAAAAATTTTCATTTTGGAGGGGAGCGATCAAAAAAAGTGTTTCTCGTCCAAAATTGTTGAGAAAACTCGTTTTTGAAATGTCAAGACTTTTGCCCTTGGGTCAGGACTTTTGTCCGCCTAAGCCAGGACTTTTGCCTCCCCCTGTATATCGATGTTCGACTGTATGCTAACAATAATTATAAATACAAAAACTAACAAAATTCAATTTGGTCCTTATTATTCTTCTCTAACGAATATTGCAATAACGGCACCAACGCATTGGAACAATACAAATTTCTTTGAAACTCTATCCAAATATCAATCGCTGGATCCACACCAAACCTTAAGAAAATTCAATTTTCTATATGGCACGAATTTTTTCCTACCTATGCAACACTGTGTTGACAAAAAATGGAGTTAGAGTTTCGTCCAAATTTAAATAAATAATCTGTAGTTTGCACAATAATTGGAGGAATTCAGCACATTTCTGGACGTGTTCTATGGTATGATTTTTATGAAAAGGAGATTTGAGCAGGACTTTGAAAAGGTCTCTATAGGCTTTAACACATTCGTAGTAATTTCCATTCGTGGCTAAAATGCTGAGGGTTAAAAACGTATAAAAATGTTTACTTGAGCTGAAACATGAATACAATAAAAAAAATCAATTTTTAAGCTCAAAATCGGCATAAGAATGTGTAATCCAATTTTTGTGCCCAGAAATTTATCCAGAAAAAATCGATTTTTGATCCAAAAAATCGTTTTCCCATTCCTATCCTTCAATTTTCACAAAATCTCACCATGTGGAAACAATCTTTTCAACTCATATGAGTAATCAATTAGTTTCTGCACAGACGTATCATTCGTCTCATTAAACCGCTTGAGGAGAATCCGAAGCAAGTGATGATTTTGAAGCACTGATTCAAAACCAAAATCATCCGATTTTGAACTAGTTGAAGGAAAATCGAACGGATCATCAAAATCGAATGGGTCTTTTGGAACATTTTTGAGGTTGATTTTTGACCTAAAAATATTTTTTTAAAAAATAGGCCAAAAATCGATTTTATTCAATCTTTTTTATAGATTGAATAAAAATTTATTTTGAGCAAGAAGATCGATTTTAAACTAAAAATTCAAAATTAAAGTTTTTTGAGCTTAAAATTTGCATAACGACTTTTTAAAGGAAATAAAAAATCTATTTTGGAATTTTGCAAAACCAAATAATCGCATTAAATAAACATTCATATAATAAAATACATACAAAACATTTAGTAATTTCTGCAAAAAACCCAAATTTGCTCTGTCCAAGTACAAATTTATTAACGGTTCAATAATCTCTTTCATGGTAGAGTCTGTAGGAATTCCATCATTGACCAAAATTTCGTGGGTTCTTTCGAAATTTCTATTCAAAACGGATTTTTTTAAATCCTCAAAAGTTGCACGAACAAATTCAGATTCGATATTTTCATTGTTTTTCAGCCAACTAAAAATTATTACATAGACAAAATATTGCAATTTTGGATCAGGGGGCGAAAAAAATGGGTGATAGCACCCAAAATTCACCCACCCATCACCCAGTGGGTGGCATCACCCACATCACCTGTCACCCATGGGTGAATCACCCACTAGTGGGTGATGGCACCTTTTCGCCCCCTGTTTTGGATATCCAAAAATTGCAATATTTCTCGTCACCCACTTTTCTATCGCAGCAAACATTCTTATTTTTCCTCCAAATCTTCTATTCTTTTTCACCAATTTATCCAAAAAATTCCACACATCAGCCTTCGTCATACCATAGCTTATAAGCTTCTGAGTAACATTATCAATAATATTCCTATCTTCTATGGGATAACCGTGCTTTATTCCACCGCCCTTGATTTCATCTTTAAAAATGCAGTGAATTAAAAAAAACAACAACACATACAAATCATATCCTTCACAATATAATCATATATCAAATCGACATCAGCATCAGCTAAATTTCTGTATCGAAGCGATGTAGTGAACAAATACAAAATTCGAAATTTTTCGTCAGAAATCTGTTTTCTAACAGCAAATTTTTCTTTTTTCTCTTCTTCACTATCTTCTTTAGAGGATTTAGACAAAAGCCACTTATTATTTAGCCTTTAAAAATTTATTAAAATCATAAGCCAATGAGATAAAGAAACAAAAATTATTTACCTAGCCAAAAATGGTAAAATTAAGTGAGGCCGTTCTCTTTCCGGATCAATAACATCAATATAAGTCGCAAATGCTTCAAATCTTTTCATAGTATCCTCATAACCATTGTAGCTCAAAATAGCACGTGCTAGATCATCAGAAAATCGATTCCTACAAAAATAGAGTAGGGGGAGCCGATAAAAATCGTTTTATTTAGATTTTTTATATTGGTTTTCCAGCCTTTCGGTTTTTTAAACAAAATTTTTTTTAAGCTGAAAATGCTCAGAAAGACATTTTTTGTTGAAAAAATGATGCTTTTTGATTTAAAAAATTCTGGACATTTTAAGAGCAAATTTGGTCATTTTTTAAGAAAACCATTTATCCTTTTTTCTTTTTGTTTTTCAAACATGCGGTTTCGGTTATTTTTCAGTTTTGACTTCAGTTTCCCAACTCTATGCAAAAAGACAAATTTCTAACGTTTCATAAAATTTTTTACTTCTCTCCAAAAACTATGGACAGCCGATTCGAGAGCTCTACAACAAGAGTTGGTGGTAACTTATTCTTAATGAATTGAAAAGCAAATCTTTTTTGAAGGTGTCTCATCCATCGAGTGTCTAAAAATAAATGTTAAAAATTGATGGGAAAATTAAGAGCATACCTTGAATTTGTGGGTGCTTTGAAAAACCAATTAGAAAATCCATCATGGCCAAGGCTGAGTAGTAATATTCATGGACCAAATGTCGTTGGATTTCATGAAATAGGTTTCCTATATAGCCTTGCTCCGCATGGGTATAAAAGAGGATCTTAAATATATTGTAGATGTAGACAAAAAAAGATTTTTTGATATTTTGGGATAAATTCGATCAAGAAACACATTTTCAGCACAAATTCGAACATAAAACAATTTTTTAGCGTAAATTCAGCATAAAATTCAAATGATTTTACAACAGTACTTTTTTTATCAGCTCCACATTTTCCTTTCCAAAACCATCCTCACTAATCTTAGCCAAGTTCCAAATCACACAAAAAATATCATCCGCAATGGCATCAAGCTCAAAACGACCGTCCACATCGAGCTTTTCCATATTTAACATATTTGGTTTCAATAACTGGGCTTTAATAACAGCATAATTTAAGAGAACTTTCAAATTTTCCAATAAGTGAGGGCTTGTTGAAAAACCGATAAGGCCAGCACCAATGCATTTTCGTTTAGCGTCGTCGCCAAAACTAAAACTGATGTGTAAAAAATTGGTACTAATGCGGTTTGGGGACAAAAATTGTTTTGAGGACACTTCTAAAAAAACTTTTTCGAATACCAATACATGCAAAAATCACATTTTTAAAATGTGAACACGCTTCCTTGAATAGGTATCAACGTTGTAAGCTAAAATATTATGAGTCAAACATTTTTATTGAGAGGCGTAATTTCCCGCAAAAATGAGAGAAAATCTAATGTCTATACATGTTCAAAAGCTTTTCACATTTTTAAAATGCGATTTTTTACTTCACACATAAAATTATACCTATATGGATATTCGAAAAGTTTTGAATGGGACCTTACAATAACATTTTTGAATGGTGTCCCCAAACCACATTATAGTACCAAAAAATTTAATTTGTAAAAAATACCGATCAGTCGACTGATCAATCAGAGTTTTGACTTGTTCGTAATTACCACGCTTGGCTAGTCCATAAATTTGTGCTCTCATAGTTTGCACATCCGGAAATACGCCACGTTGAGCCATCTCAAATTTTATGGAACTAAAAATTAACGTTAAAATGAACCTGCAAAAGCGATGTTTGAGCTCAAAAATAAAAATATGCTAAATAAAAAAGCTGATAGAAAATTTATCTTGAAAAAAATGAGGTAAAGAATTTGAACGAAAGATTGGCACAAAATCAGTGATAGCTAAAAAAAAGTAGGAAATCGTATTTAAAAAATAGGAAACGTATCACTTTTTCAAACAAATTTTATTTTTGATCCTAAGGTCTTAGCTTTCGAAAATTGATTTTTGGCAAAAACCCCATGGGGTTCTATTAGAATTTTTACGATAAGCATAAAATAAAAATATAATAAATAAAAAATATATACTCGTATAAATTTCTGTCCAAATTCCTCCGCTTAGCTATCTGCCACATATAATGATTAAAAAACGTCTTATCAACTGTCAGTTTCAACTCTCCTTCGGCCATCTCCAACACCGAATCTGGATCGAAATTATGGTCATTTTGAATATATACAGACATTAAATTATTCAATAGCGGTAGAGACATTTTAAACCCGTTCTCTCGTATTACTTTGATAAACCGTTTAACAATCTTCATGCGATTGTTGACTTCTATATCCGAAAGAGCATTCCCACACCATTGCATAAAAGTTGGAAGGTAGATATCTTCAGCATTGCGGATAGTGGTGCAGTAAGGTTCTTAAAAAGCAACTTTATATATAGAAACAAAATTTTTCTTCCTACCAATTTTTCTCTCCAATGGTAACAATACATTGAACATAAAAAATGTCCCACTAATCCGTTGAAAATTCACATATTTTTGAGATCCTTCGGCTAGAACAATTTCCGGAGACATCGAATTTGGCTGAAACATAAAACAATTAAAAAACGACAAAAATAAACTAACCAAATCTTTAATCAAATTAGCAAAATCAAAGTCATTCCGATGAACTATATCCAAGTCTTCCAGTGAAGGTCTCAACAAATCCCACATTGGATGGCCAATTTTTAAGGGCTAAAATTTTTAAAATAAATGTTTAAAAAATAAACACACCTTTTCTTTAGGTAAACTGGCGAGATTTTCAATTTCGGGATATGGAAACTTTTGCAAAGCGTTATTTGACGATTGTAGTGGCTAAATTAGGTTTATAGAAAATCGAATTACAATATTGCCTCAAAAATAGTCTCAAAAAAACTGTTTTTGTATCTAAAATAAGTTTTTCAAAAATTACCAGTTCATTTTCCAATTCTTTTACTTCATTTTGACCGTGAATAGGTTTTTTTCTTTTAGTTCTCACTTTCCTAAATTTAAAATTTATACTTCTTTTTGATTTTTTTGAAAAATTACAATTTTTGAGCATGTAATGGAACATTTAAATTACCAGATTCTTCATTTGGTACATTTTCTGATAATTTTTCACTACATATTATTGCCGAGGTACTCATCGATGAGCAACAAGGGGTAGTAAAAAATGAGGTACTTTGTATAGGCTTCATATGAATCCACCTGAGATATCTGAAAAATTTTTACATAAAAATTAAACCTAATAATTACCGGATCAAATGTTTCCTCAATAAAGTTCTCATTTTTTAACATCGAAAACCCGTTTCACCCTAAAAAATTTGAACATTTTTTAAAAATTTCTGTTTATTTGCACTCTCGACGATACTATGTTCTTTAACTTGAGTATGGCCAGAGTCTGGCGAAAAGTAGAACAAGAAAAATTTGTTAGCTTCAAGTTCTTGCGCCAAATTCAAAAATTTTTTGATATCGACAATGATCTAGTCAAAAAAGTTATTACATTGAAAAGAAAATTTTAAAATGATAATTTATCGAACCAACTATTTTTTATTTGTGTGATTGTAAAAATGCATACAAACAAACTAATTTTTATCACTTTATTGGTAAAGTTTTTTGTTTGTCTGAATGCAAAGTTTTTCGCAACGGTATTCGAAATGGATTTTCGAGGGTACTAGGACGGAATTTACCAATCGTCCAAACAGAAGATTTACTTCACAGGATTTCACTGATTTTTCTTCACGGATTTTCTTCACGAAATTCGCTTCAATAACTTGTTGAAATTCATCAACAAAAGTTGAAATCAGGCAACAATAGGGTTGGAGGGAAAATTTTTCCCATTTCCCGAAATCGGGAAAGGGTTTATAACTTTTTATGAACTCTGCGTAGTTTGATGTTTTTGGAAAAAATATTCTTTAGATTTTTCTGCATATTTTTGCAAACTGCATCGAAAAATAATGGTTTGGTAAAAAAATTAACAAGGGAACCACCCCAGTTGATCGCGCGATTTTGTAAAAAATTTGGTATAGGGTTTTAGAGTACCTTGAGATACATTTTAAAAAATTGGTTTTAGTTGATGAGTAGCCCTATATGGGAAGCTAGAGCCATTTTAGTGATTTTTGGGGTCAAAATTAGGTCCCAAAGATACCCTATTTTTTTAAAGTATTTTATTTTTGTTCATCTTGCATATACACTGACATTTTGTAAGAACCTATACATGCGAGAATGACTCACTCGATAATCTGATTTTTCTAAATGTTTTGTTTAAATTATGTTTATAGGGTAAACTTTGTTGGTTTTGGTTGCTGGTTAAGTTCAGATAAAAGCAAAATGTTGGGTTTTCGATTATTAAGGTGCAATGTTATAAGGTATATTAATTTTTTATATCATAGGAGTTTGACTAACAAGGGAACCTACAGACTTGCCATTCAGGAGTGCCTCGTCTGGTGGTTCCCTTTTAACTTTTACCTAAAACATGAGGACACACATTATAAGTATATCACCTCACGCAAAGTATCGAAATCCAAATTTTAGGCTAAAGAGTTGTGCACTGACTAGCCCAGTCTCAACTGCCTCTCTATTAACATCTTGTTGCCGGCGTTATATCCACTGTACACCGAGCACATCTGTGCAAAGTCACTCATCTAAACAATTTAATAAATTTGGAGACAGAAATAAAAAATCACAGATGCAAGTTAAACAAAGAAAAAGAAAATATAAGAGACCTCCAAAGAAAAGCTCTAGTCGAAAGAATTTATATATGGAACTCATTAAATCAGGAATAGAAAGATTTCAAACGTTGCAGCGTACAGATATTTGTGAGATGGATCTACACAAGATTATTGAGTGGTAAGTAAAAACCGAAATTAGGTACCCCTTTGTGGTAAAAGTCATAAGATTTTGTGAGTGGTGAAGAGGCAAACTTAAATCTTTTTCAACGGGTTGTTCATATTTGGGCCCCCTGCCCATGATGGTTCAGACCTCATAGGAAATATTTGTTGGAGGAGTCATAAGCCACCAAGTAACAATAACTTTATGTTGAATTTTAGGCTCGAATTATCCGAAGTCCCCACAGTAAATACAGCTCTTTATGATCATGTTTTAAAATTATTGTATTCTAAATCATTTCATCCTAATCAATATACTCAAAAAGAACTAGCAATGTTGCTTTCTTTGGGCGGAGTAGAATATAATACCGCGGCGGTTCCACCAACACTTCAACAAAGAAAAGAATATGTTAGTGAATTTTTAGAGGTCCTGAAAGAAAAAGGTATAAAATCAATTGTGATTTTTAGGATTTAAAAGGCGATTTCTCTCAAAATCGACTCTTGTCCTTACAGAATTTTTAAATCTCCTTTATTTTTCTCTGAAATCACTATATATACTAGGGTTTCGACTATGCTTTTTCGTGTTATTGAAGCGAAAACCCTGAAAATCAAGATCAATTTCCTAAATTTAATTTAAAAATTTAGGAGCAAAACTTGGAATCGATTTATGGAACACCAAATATTTGGCAGACTTTGAAAACGGCCTAAAAATCGATGTTTTGCAAATTTTAGAAGATTTATCACACAAAAATCTTGAGCCGAATATCCAAACTTATGAGCTTATCACAAAAATCTATGCATCGAAGGGAAAATTTTATGAAATAACGTAAATTTTTCATTTAAAAAAAATTTAAAATTGTTTAGCGAAGTTATTGAGCATATGAAAGATCTCAAAATATTGGTAACCCCCAAAATTTTGGAAAATTTTGTGTATGCATCAACTTTAGTTGGTGGTTTGGAAGCTATAAAAGGCAACTTAAAGGTAAAAAATTGAAATTTTGATAGAAAATTTTTTTCGGAAAAAATATCAAATTCGGACTCACAATTGTCAGCATACTTGAAAAGCTCGAACACCAACTATGTTTGACCCATAGCCGATTGGCTAAATTTTTCGACCTTCACTCATAGGGCGCGGGATCGAACCTGCACCCTATGAGTGAAGACCGAGCACGTTAGCCAATCGGCCATGGGTCAAACCCCCAAAACCCAATGATATGTTACTCATTTTGAAGCGCTCTGCGAGTTGAGTCGATTGGCGAAAATTTTTTAAATTTTGACCCTTGCCTGCACTTTTTTCCTCTTTTATATGCCGTGCATCGCATCAAAATTGAAATTTTCAGAAATTTTTGAGCAGCAATGAACTTGGCCCACTGGATCAAAGTCGCCTATACCTAGCGATGGCAAGGGCCTACTCCAAACAAGGAGAATTGGAGGACATTATTAAGTTAATTAGTGCAAGGGCATCACTCATTCACAGTATAAAAGAAAAGCCAAGAGAGTCAAGAGAGAAAAAAGCGGTAGATGAAGTGGATAATGCTAAGTTGTTGGAGATTTGTTATAATTTGATGAACAGACAAGAAAAGGGTGTTATAAAAGCAGTAAGCCATGAAATTTAAATGAAGAAAAAAATGACACCGGGCCAGTCCTTGCCTCAAACAGCAGCTGCTGCGTGACTAAACAGCTGCTGCGTGGCCCAATCAGCTGCGCCGCAGCGCACTGCACGGACCAAACAGCTGCTGTGCGCTGCGGCGCAGCTGCTGTTTGATCCACGCAGCAGCTGATTGGGCCACGCAGCAGCTGTTTAGTCATGTAGCAGCTGCTGTCTGAAGCAAGAACTGGCCCACCCTCACACAAAAAATTTCACCTCCCCAAAAGAGTTCGCCTTTTATGCCCCTCCCTCAACATACAAAAAGTCTTCCCTCTCACAAAATAAAAAAATACAATTTTAGATTAAACCCTTTATGAAAAAGTTCGATAACGGCTATTATTTTTATATTTATCGTAAACAAATAGATATGAAAGCTGTCGAATATTATGAAAAGAAAAGAGACTTCGAAACTTCAATTCAATTACTTTCGTTAATCGGTACTTATCCGTAAGTTACAGTCTCATAGTTATATTACTCTCCTCAAACAGTATAGCGTCTGAAGAAAAAATCAAAGAGTCCCTTTATATTTTGAGTGAATAAGGCCGCGACTCTGCCAAAAATTATGGGGGAGCACTTCGACTCCTAAGAAACAATTCTCTCCTAAGGAAATTGAACCAGCGCCATAGGGCGCAGAAAAATTTTCCTTAAAAAATTAATGATAGGCAAAAATTTATCATGGAATTTTAAGGAGGTCTGCTTTTACAACTTTTTATGAATCGCTAAAATAAGCATTTTGACCTTAAGAAATCGGACCCGCGCCAAATAATGAATGGCCAACGTCCTAGCCATTAGGCCATGCGCGCTCAGCTTTTTTGAATTTATCCATCGAACGGAATTTATAGTGTTCAATTTTTTCAGACCTGGCTTGTTCATGATCGCCGGCTTGGTATCTAAGGATTTGACAAACAACAAAATAAATATTGATGATATTATAAAATATAGTGAAATTTTGAAGGAAAACATGGATTACAAGTATTATTTTTTAAACATCAAAATAATTCGGAGTTTGAATACGGCAGGAAAATGAAAAAAGCATGAAAAAAGAGTTTTTCATAGCCTAGATGTCTTTCAATTTAGTGACTTACAAGGAACACTCGCAAAGAAACCCTCCGATTTTGCTGAGGTCCGTACCAAAAACTAGACCCCTTAGTCTCCCTGGGTTAGTTCTAGATAATATTGGAAGCCCTGTAACTCAGTCAGGAGGCCCTATAGGCCGAAAATTCTAAAAATTTTTATAATAAAGTCTGGTATGACGAATCGTTTGAGCCCGGTTTCGGCAAAATCGGAAGGTTTCAAGTTGCGATTGTTCCTTGTTAACTTATTCAAAACTAGAGATCTAAACCTTTTTACTCTACACAATTTAAAAAAGATCAAAATTAGTCGTAAAATTTTGAACTATTAAAAAGAATTTTTAGATGGCCATTGGCATTTTTCATAAATGAATTCCACAAATACAGGCTTGATCAACCACTGGATAAACAAAAAAGGTCAAATCAAAAATTCAATAGACTTATGAGGACATTTTTTGCTTCGGATGAATATAAAGAAATTTCTCAAACTGGCAATAGAAGAATTTTAGAAGAGATTCATATGTGGTTACAAGAACGTTCTTCTAAGGTAATATAAAATTTATATAAAGTCAATTCCAAACTTCAGATTCTGATAAAAAAAACTGGGCCCACATTTTCAAAAAACATCTACATTATCCCCTCCCCTCATTTCGTAGGACTGGTTATGTCTCTGTTGTACCGCAGAGAAGTTTATAAAACCAAAATTTAGACCAAAAATGCCGACCAAAATAGACTCCTAGACACTATAGACGCATATACCCCGCTGGAAGAAATTGCTCTAGCTCAAACTCGACGGAGACTCATAACATTACCAAAAAGAAGAGTAGAGATATTTAGTCCCGAGAATACCGTCCCTCCAGAACCAGAAGTGATATTGAATAAACTACCAGAATTACTGGCCTTGAAAGCATTGAAAGAAAAATTAAAAGAAACCACCATATTAGCACAAAAACATGAAGAAAAAGAAAAACAGAATACCCCAGTGGTTTTGAAGAATGAAACGACAAGTGATATGTTGACGAAATTGGGAACAGAAAAGGCGATAAATGAGAAATCGAAAAGACAGGTACAAGATTTGAGCAAAAATAACAAATTCCAAAAATCGATTTTTGTTCACTTAAAATGAAACGACAAGTGATATGTTGACGAAATTGAAAGTGTCAAGAGAAGTGTCAGAACTGTAAAATCGATTTTTCTCCAAGCTTAGCAGAAAGTTGTTAGGCCTCTCTCCCCCCACCTTGCCAACCTATGCTGAACATGATAGTGATGTTATATTTTAGCTTAAAAAATTTTTAACAAAAAATCAAAATTTTATCAGATAATAATTTTTTAGATGTCTCAGATATCCAAGAAGCAACAATTCAAAGAAAAATCTGCAAGAGCGCTCAATGATAAACAACCTAATACACACCCTCAAAACTTGGATCATAAACATGAAGCGCAGCAACAAGAAATGTCACAAAAATCAACAGAAGAAGATTCAACTGAACTTAAACTTTTGGTACAAGAAGCCAATAGACTAAAAGCGATGTATAGAGAAGATCCGAAAAGTGTTGACCCTTTGTCAATAGCCCAAATTTATGCTTTTATTTTAGAAGAAAGGGCTAAAAAACAGGTATTCGAAAAACAAAAAATTTTACGCAAAATCTATCTCAAAATCGAATTCCATATGCTTAAACAACTCTAAACGATACCCATATTTTCAAGTTTTAGTGCCAATACGACTTTTTGGCGGAAATTCAAGTTTTATCAAAAATTCATCATGATGGTTGTCGTTTAGAGTGAACGCTAGCAGTCGTGAAACGACATTTCACGACGATTTCCGGGCGCTAGCCGTTCGGAAATAGTGATTTTCACTATTTTCAAACGATTTCCGGACGGCTAGCATCCGGAAATCGTCGTGAAATGCGTTTCACGACTTCTAGCGCGCACCCTTAGAGGTTTTAGCTATGCTGAACACGATGTTGATGATAGAATTCCAAATCATTATTCGAAAATTGACTATAATAGTCAAAAATTAATTTTAACTTTTTTTAGCCTCCATTCCCATTTGCAATTTACCTTGGAATTAAAGACTTCTTTAGTCTAAATCTTGATCAACATCAAAGGGATAGTATAAAAACAGATTTTCCAAAGTGGATGGAAATAGCGGTTGAGAATGCTGTAAAAAGTGAACAATATGGTCTAATGGAAAGGCTTATGAAGATTAGGTATAGATTTCATCCCAAGTTATAAAACAATTGCCTGATAGTCAAGTGCATAGATGTAGCAAAAGAGGGGCTGGAAGAGGGGGGACTATAGCCCCCTGTCGTCCAACAATTAAAGGAAAAATGAAATGTTTAAGGAAAATTTCCACATTTAGCCCCTCCCTGTCGTAGATTATCCCTCCCTGACAGTAAAATCCTGGCTACGTTTATGGTTAAGTGGCTAGGGAGTCGATTTTTTATGTTATAGCCACAGAATCGATCCCACCAAATTGAATTTTCTCTACGTTAATTGGACTATATTTTTATACATTTAGAAGCAAACACGGAGTACAAGTCTCTCCAAAAACAATGTTGTTATATGCTCAAAATGTACAAAAACGGGTTCCTGAGGAACAAGAAAAAATCGCTCTTGTTGAAAAAGAAAAAATAATTCTTGAAGAAAAAGAAAAAGTCAGCCTTCAAAAACAAGTTAAACGGGTCCAACAAATTGCTCAAGCTCCAAAATCAAAAGTAAGAAAATTTTCAATTTTTTTTAAAATTTCAATTTTAGACACTCAAACCTAGAGGTGTTCTAGTCAGAAAATATGCCAAAAAATCTCCCACAACTCCTCAAAAAGTGACAACTTCGAAAAAATTCATTGTAAAAGAACCAGATTTTTCTGAGCCTAGTGCTGACGAAAGCATAGAAAAATTGGCACGAATTGAAGAATCTAAGGGAAATGTTCAAGAACGGGTGCCGAAAAGACGTCCAAGCGCAACAAAATTGAATGCTCAAGAAGTGAAGCTCAAACAAAAACTTGAAAGTATCACACAAACTCCGATGCTGCAAGAAATCCGCGTTTCACAACAAAAACCTGTTAGTGAACTTCCAAGAAAAGTCTTAATTGATAAGCTTTCTGACACTCCAATAGAAAAAGTGCAAGAAAAATCCTCATTGGAAAATTTCATAGAAGATCTAAGCCAAGATAAAATATTCAGCGGGTATAAGAAAGAAAAAGAAGCTCAAGAAGAGAAGCAAAAATTAGTTTCGCATTGGCCTCCACCTCAAGAAGAGGTAGACAAAAGTGCAAGGCTAAGAAAGGAGAAAGAAGAAATTTATAAGCTCATAGAAAAGTAATAGTTAATAAGAAATATAAAGATTTTGAAAATTAATCACAAAATTTGACATAACACAAGGCAGCCTTTATATATAAAAATGATATATTCGGAAAGATCATGAAAAATTGAGCATTTTTTGTTTTTACGGCATGTTCTGAATCGTTGTAGTT
>JAQGCP010000102.1:0-22729 GCA_034699885.1 Acrobeloides thornei
ATTGAAAAAAATCTGAGACTATGACTTTTTTGCTTGGTACCTTCATCTTCAGATTTATTCAAAAACCTTCAGACAATCTGTCTTAAGCTCTTTCAAATTATGATAATGTAAAATGTAAATCTCCAGTTATGATAGAAAATTTCCCGAAATTTCTATCATAACCAGAGATTTATGGTTTTCAGTATCATAATTTGAAATTGCATAAAAAGTGGGATTTTGAGTTATGATAAAAGTATCATAATCTTTTTTCACTATCTTTAAGCTCTTTCAAATTATGATAATGAAAAATATAAATCTCCAGTTATGATAAAAAATTTTCCAAAATGTTGTGTAATTTTTTCGAATTTTACCCCATTTTTTCAACACTTTACCATGGATGATGGGGAAATACTCTTTAGGGGTAATGCCTTTTTTTTCTTTTTCCTTAATCTTTTTTCGTTTTGGAATAGCTCTTTCTGTCTGAAATAATTTCCGACGCCTAACACTTTGCGCGAAACCATTCCGACAAGATTTATGGCTTTTTGAAATATGCCAGTACGACGAACACACATCGCATCCGTTTTCGATCATTTCTTTTTTATTTTTGTAGAACTCATCAGGCTGCATTTAAGCATGTAAAAAAAAGTTGTTAAAAAGTTGTCAAAAAATGTAACTTTGCCTGATTTTCAATAAAATCGTGTTTATTGAAACGATGGTCATGAAATATAAAAGTTTATTGGTTTTTTTTGCTTCTCGATCACTAAAATTTTATGCTTCGTGACCAATCGTTTCAATAAACATGATTTTATTGAAAATCAGGCAAAGTTACATTTTTTGACAACTTTGTTGACATGCTTGAACGCAGTCTCACGGCGCATTCGAATCTGTGGTCGATGATGAAATTTGGCTGCCGGAAGTGGTATAAAAATCCATTCGAAGTTGACCTACTTGTTTTGTTGACCTGTTTTCCCCATTTTAGGGATTTTCATCAAATTTTTTCATTAAAATCTTACCATCGAAAAAGTATGGATTCAATAAATTTGCTTGAACCATTGTCGGTGATAAGACTTCAATTTGGAAAAACTTTAAATAAATCAAAATTAATCAACTTTCCCAAAAACACCTGAGAAGAGAAAAGATTGGCTTCAAAAGCAACTGGCGATAAACATAGGCATGTAAAAATCCCAGGCGATGCAAAATTTGCCAAAAATGCCCATGGAGTAAGCAATTGCACATAGCCAAAGGTGGGGTTGAAATAAGAAGGAATGAAAGCCTGTGGACTAAGGACGTATAACTAAAAGTTGGTATCATAAAGAATGTCATAGGCTTTCGAAAAAGAGCGCCCATGGTGAAGAAGAGCTAATGTTTTGAGGGGGTACCCCCAAAAAGTGGTGTCAATCGTCTTCTCTCATCGTCGCCTACAACTTCTGTTTTGGTGTCGAGGGTTTAAATCAAGCATCTCCAAGATCGTCTGAATATACAAACAGACACACATTACACGTTAAATCTAGTAGAACTCCAGTTATGGTAGAAAATTTCTATCATAATCAGAGATTTACGATTTTCAGTATCATAATTTGAAATCGCATAAAAAATGAGATTTTGAGTTATGATAAAAGTATCATAATTTCTTTTCGCTATTTTTAATCTTTTTCAAATTATGATAATGAAAAATGTAAATCTCCAGTTATGATAGAAAATTTCCTGAAATTTCTATCATAATCAGAGATTTACGGTTTTTAATATCATAATTTTAAATTGCATAAAAAATGAGATTTTGAGTTATGATAAAAGTATCATAACCTCTTTTCGCTATTTTTAATCTCTTTCAAATTATGATAATGAAAAATGTAAATCTCCAGTTATGATAGAAAATTTCTATCATAATCAGATTTACAGTTTTCAGTACCTAAAATCGCATAAAAGTGAGATTTTACTTGTTAAATGTGAATCTTTACCGTATATACTTGGAAAGTGTTTACTGATGGTGTAAAAGCAAAAGGTGCTAAAACTCCAACCACTGGACCTTGAATTGGTAGACCTAAGAATGTTCCTTCTCTTTTTTGTCGACGTTTTTGTTGGAAATTCATAGAGCTAAAAAATTTGGCACCTTTCAGTGATGCAAAATGGGGTTATTAAAATTTTGGGAAAAGCTAAAAACTGTTGGAAAGCTCGTCTATTCAATTTTTCTCGAACCCACATTTCATTCGGATCGCCGCCATCCGCAATATGTCGAATATAGTCTTCTATTTCATCTTCCATCATCTCTGCTGCTCGTGCAAATCTATTCCCAACAAGTTTAACACTTCTTTTTCGTCCTAGATTAATCTTTCATTTTTTCACTTTTCATATTTTTTATCTCTTACTTATCCGACTTTTATTCAAACCATTTGCCTCATTCATGATCCTCAATTGCTCTTCGTCCAAAAAAGTATATCCATTCTTCAAAAAATATGTTCGCTGATCTGTAGATAGAGATCTTTTCAATCGCATGATTCGATCGCTAAACATATCCAATTCTCTTGCAAGTGGTAAAAGATCATTTTCCAATACTTTGATCATGTACTCAATTGGTCCAACAATCTTATCCAGGACTTCTCCTATACCAGTCGCTTCCAACATAGTGTTCATATATCTTCGCTGTTTTACTGGATCATTTGGGTTTAATAGCTAAATAAAGAGGCTCTTTTTAGGGCTGGTGGGATCAGGTTTTTTATCGGGATTCAAAAATCGGGTTTTTTAATATTTTTCTTTGTAAAAATTTCAAAAAACTTATTTTGGAATTTAAGAAATTTGGTTTAATAAGTATCTTACAGATCACACGTGTACAAACACCCCCTTAAATTTATCACTTTCTGTTAGATAGAGATACGCAAAAATTTTCATGGAATTTGGACAACTTTAAATTCGAAGCGGGATTCGAACCCGAGCCTATAAACTTCAAATCTGTCACTTTAGCCACTCTTCCATGGGCTCGTGATGGAAAATCCATGTTATGGTACTCGTTCTACTCGTCTCGGCGAGCTGAGTTGAATGGCATAACTCGTTTTTAAACTTTCGAATTTTTTTAAAGAAAAAAACCGCATTGTAGAATTTACTAAATAAACAGTACTTTTACTAAATCCGGCACTGAAGCAAAATGAGATTGATTGTCTTTACTTTCATACAAACTAAGCAATTCTGGAGATAAAATCGATTTGTCATTTTTTGTTGTCTTCGAAGATGGCATTATAGAGAATAGTCTGGGTGAAAATAAAAACTCATTTCCCTTTTCGTCTTTGTGAATTTGCTCTACAGATTTTTCTTTTGGCCTTTTTCCGTGCGTTTCATTTAATTTTGGCTGGGCCATTTGGAAAAAGTCCATTATTCTATAAAAAACCATGTTAAATTATCTACAGGGTGCCAAAAAATGGCAATTTTGAATTTTTGGGCGATTTTTTAAAATTTGTGTTTTAATTTTTCATCAAAATAACCTTATAGTGGATTTTTCTACGCAAGAAATCGATTGCGCGTTTCGCCGGACTCTGAAAACGCCGGCGAAACGCTTCCCTGACTATGTTATTTCGCTTTAATACACAAACCTCTTCCCCGATTCAGGGTCAAGGAAGCGCTTTCAAAATTCGAAAATGCATCGATTCCTCGCATAGAGAACCCCCATATAGGGTTATTTTAGTAAAAATTTGAAAAATCACAAAATTGCCATTTTTGGGAGCACCTTGTAAATCTTTTGTTTTTGTCTTTTATTAAAGTCCGTTTCCGCCACCAATGGGGAAAAAAGTTCGGGGCGATGGTCAAGTGGTCCAAGGCATCGCCCGTCCGATCTGGCAAGTTAAGCAACGTTGGTTTTCACTAGGGCAAAATTTTGATTTTTTTAAAATGTCTTTTACAAACAATGTAGCAAACATTTTTTGCTCTATTTTCTGTAAATGAATTTTTTTGAAAATCAAAATTTTTCCATAGTGGGAACGAACCTGCGGGCCCAACGTTGCTTAACTTGCCAGTTCGGATGGGCGGCGCCTTGGACCACTTGACCATCGCCCCGATCTTTTTTTCCTATTGGCAGCGGAAACGGACTTTACATATTTCGTCTTTCATTATATCTTGCTAAACTTTTCGCATAAGTTTCATATTTTTCTTCAAATTGACCTATTCTTTCTATCTTTTGCAAATTTGTTAATTTTGGCTTTGATTGCTGTTCCTTGGAAACTTGATCAAGCTAAAATAAAATTTTTAGGGACCGCATGGATCTCTATAAATGACACTTTTTATAGAAAATTTTACCAAATTTTTCTTTTTCTGGTCGATTTCTCGTTTGAGTCGTTTGATATTTTTTCGAAAATATTCTTTTTCTCTGGATCCCCTTTTAAATTTTGATTTGATTTCTATCTTCTTTAAATTGGAATTCTTTGTGTTGGTCGATGATAATCGATTCTTTTTCTTAAAATTTTTGGAGCTATTGTGGATCAGCGGGGGTCATCCCAGGGTCAAAAATTGAAAAAAAATTTTCTAAAATTTTTTAAAATGACGTATTTAGGGGTACAGTCAAACCCCTTTAAGCTCGGGAGGGGGTCAGCCGTTTTCAACAAAAAATACCGGTTGATTATTTTTCCCAAAAAATATTTCAGAAAACATTTCGACAATCCTTCCAAATAAGCCTAAATTTTCTCGTTTGACAGTTTGCTCGATTACTAGATCCGTCTTTGGGCGATCTCGAGCTTCGAACAATTTTACTAAACATTTCGCTAATTCTTGTGATGTCTCCGACTTGTTCGAACATTGAATGAAAACATTCCGTTCTTCTACAGAGACTTTTTTTAGTGCCGAGTTTGCCTTGGCCTATAAGAAACTTTTAGATCAACTCTGTTTCATGGCGAGATTCGAAAAAACTGGACGCGCATGGCATAGACGCAGGTCATTCGTGCTATTGGCGTGGGTTCGATCCTTACGGGATCGAATTTTTTATTTTAGCGAATAAAAAAAATAGTAACAGCTAACCCCCTTAAAATTACATTTTTTGCCCACAGGGTGAGCTAAAAAAACCATATTTCGACCCTGGTGGGATCGAACCCGCGCCAATAACATGAATGGCCAACACATTTAGGCCATGCGCGTCCAAATTTGTGGAATATCGTTATGGAACAAAGTTAAGAAGAGCAAAAATTTTGAAGCTACTACACAATAGGCGGGAGGGGGGAGGGCTACCCAATTTTTGATGTGCCATGAGCCGAGTGTCAACTTTTTTCGCTTGAAACATACGTGGGTTGTTCAAAAAAATTTTTCTAGAAATGACCCCTCTAGGGGTAAAAACATGCGGGGAATCCGAATTTGACATTTTTGAAGCGAAAAAATGTTTCTCTGGTTCAGGGAAGGCCTGTGTATTGAAGCGAAAAGTATCACAAATCTCATTTTCAGTAGCTCCAAAAATTTTTTTGAGTATCTGATACCTTTAGTAGATGTGAAAAAGTTGATATTTTAAAAATTTCACTAAATTTTTTCTCTGATTTATGTTTACCTAAAATTTTATGTTTAAAAAATGTAAGAAAAAAAAATTTGGAGCAGGCACAAAATTTTAGCAGGCTATAATTCGAACCTGCACGAAAAACAACAAGCCTAAAATAGGGCACCTGCTCCTCCCCTGCGCCACTGCCCTTCCCCTCACACCCAAACCTGTGTGGACTAATAACATTGTATCTACCTTTTTCTAAAAATACTTGATTCGATAAATTTATTAATAAACATATAATCAGTATTATCCAACGCAAAAATTTCCTACTCATCATATCATCAGAGAAACAATAGAGGTTTAATTGGATCGTTCGCAAAATATTGATATGAACTTATAATTGCATGATGCACTTTCGGATACTGATCTTGATCCTATTGACCGTGTCTGCTCTTTAAGCGATATAACCTAAATCACCTATACATTCAAAAGCAATAAAACGGTAAATTGATCGAAAAAGTGATAGTAAAATTTTTATTGTCTACACATCTAAAAGTTTACACAGATTAGGGTATGATAAAAATTTTCTTGGAATTCAACACAACACCCACGTGTGTTTCAAGCAAAAAAAAAGTTGACGCACACCAAAATGCGTGCAGGCAAGGGTCAAAAATTTAAAAAAATTTCGTCAATCGACTCAGCTCGCCGAGCGCTTCAAAACGAATACCATATCATAGAGTTTGAGATTTTGACCCATGGCCGAGTGGTTAATGTGAACAACCTTCACTCATAATGCACGGGTTCTATCCCGCACCCAAAATTCATTTTTTATTTCGTTCGTAAAATTCATGAAAATTAGCCAATGGGCCATGGATCAAAACCCATGATATGGTACTCGTTTTGAAGCGCTCGCTGAGCTGAATCGATTGGTACATTTTTTTCATTTTGATCCCTGCCTACGCCTTTTCGGAATTTTGGTACGTCATGGGGGCAACGTGCCCTCTCCCTCTAGCTACGGCCCTAGCTGCCCTATATTATAAGAACGGTAGTTATGAAAGTTTCTAATAGAAGTGTCCATCAGTAAGAATTCGATTCCGAAATTTGTGTAATTACGGTCTCGCCCACACTATCTTGAGAAACTAGACTTGATGAAAATGATTAATTTAATGTTGAATAAAAACTGATTAATTGACTAAACATCAGAGTGGAAAAACCGATGTTCTGCGAGGGTGGAAGCGTATCTTTGTGTATCAAGTGTAAAGTAGTTTCACTGTTTGGTTAGGTACAAATTCGTTAAAGAAAAACATTCCATTTTGGTTTTTGTTGATCTATCAACCAAATTTAGGCATTTAGGACAACCGTCTCAATTCAACATTTTTTCGTTTTAACAATAAATTCTGAATCGTTACGGTTTTCGAGAAAATCAAAGTCTTGCGCAGCACTGAGCAAAGCAATAACAAAAAATTTTGGATTACCATATAAAGCTTCTTTTTTAGGCTGCCCAACTGGCGACTCTGATCTTGGACCTTGTATTAGCAATGCATGTCAAAATGGAGCGTTTTGTGTTAGCAATATGCTGTGGTATAACATGTGACGTGCCTAAAAAACCTGGATATTGTATAGATTTAACATGTCCAGTTGGATTTAGCTGTGATATATCTGTTTGTCGCCCAACACCAACATAGTCAACAAGAGGGATGAAAGCACTGACAACCTTAAAAATTGATCTAATAGGTTTTATGTTTGTTGCAGGGGTGGAACATAATGAAATTCGCATAAAGCACAATGTGAATATAAGGCATTACGCTGATGGAATTTCGAACGTAAGAACACGCTTATGGGCCATTAGGAGCTACTTACTACACAATAGGGAAGGGAGCGCCACCTAATGAAACATTTTTTCTGGAAACGATCCCTCTAGGGGTAAAAACATATGGGGAATCCGAATTTGACATTTTCAAAGCGAAAAACGCTTCCCCGGTTCAGGAAAGGGCTGAGTATTTAGGCGAAAAGTCGAAAAAAAATCCCCGCATGTTTTTACCCCAAAGGGGTCATTTCATGAAAAAAATTTTTGAAAATTTTTTCGCGTGGGTGGCCCCCTATTGTGTAGTAGCTCGGGCTATTATGTTCCACCCCTGGCTTGTTGTCCTTGTTAAAGAAAATGTGCAATCAATTTATTATATCACTTTTATTTAACCTAATACTGAATAGTTTTTTAATTAAAACAATATCTATACTATTGATTTATAGCGAACCAAAAAAAATTTAAATGCTCATATTCGAGGTAAATTGCCCCCAACTGCGTCGAAAAAGTAATATTTATCCTTAATGGTTCCCCTTGTTTTTGCCTTAAAAATTTTTCACCAAAAAATGTCCAATTTGCAATTATTTTTCGGCAGTAGGTCCGAGTTCACATCAGTTTTTGCCGAATTAGTTCATAGAATTTAATACAAAAAATTAATTTTCTTTTAAATTTGGCTTTTCGTTATAAAAAAAACATGTGGAATCCTACAGGGTGTTCCAAAAAACCGCCATCTGGTAATTTTTTGGCGAAATTTTCCAAAAAAATTTTTTCCTCCAAAAGACTCAGGGGTATTGGCTAAAGTACCTAATACGGTCGAAATGTCCAATTTGTGCTACAGGATGAGGCATAAAAAGCGGATTTTGTGATTTTTATGTTCTTGGATTTCGAGTTTTGGGAATGCAAAATTTAGATTTCTCGATAAAAATACCCCTAGAATAGTATAGGGGTATTTTTATGCGTCATTTTCGAAAAAAATTTTCGTCTCCCAAAGTGGAATAGTATCAAAAAAGAATTAGGATCAAGAGACAACATTTTACCCGAGAAACTGCAATTTCCTGCAACCATAAAAATCGCAAAATTCCATTTTTATGCCTCATATAATAAATAATTTTAACATCTATCTATTAATATAAGCACACAAAAATATATTAAACAATTTTGGCAAATACTATAGAGAATGAGATCAAAAGCAGACATTAAATTAAAAAACAAACAAATTATTGCCTCAAATACTATTATTCAACACACACAAAATTTATTATAGAGGTTCAAAATTGGGTTCTTCTAACGATGGTAATAAAGTAGCTGAAGTTAAATAGCCAGTATGAGTTGGTTGCACAGCCGGAAATGGGATAGCGGCAGAAATCGAGTCCATGCCATTCGATTCGTCGAGACGGCGTTTTTTAGCTCTTGGATTGGTTATAGCGGGTTCCATGGCACCAGCTTTCGAGTTGATGCTTTCCAATGATTCAGTTACATGAGTGATCGCCTGAAAAATTGAATGTATTTTTTAAAATTTTTATAAAAATTGAATTTTTTGACTTGGAAAATAAGTCAAAAATCCAATTTTGAATATTCATACCTTAAGATTTCTTGGAACCACTTCAATAGTTTCAATTTTAATAAACCCTTGCTTCTCCAACTCAATACAAGCGCGTTGTACTTGCTCGATACAAGGCGAGAAACTGAAAAAAAATGCAATTTTGGAAATTTTTTGCATTTGACTACCTAACAATTCGACCGCCACGCACTCGACTAAGCGCTCTTTTTGCATGCGGAATAGCCATCCACGGAGCTGGCAAGTCCAAAAATACACCATCACAGGCATTTTCAACAAAAAAGCCGTCTTCACAAGTGTCTTGGAGAACCACTGTGGTACACGAATCGAGTCCATGATCCTGAAAATTATAAATTTTTACACAATGATTGAGTCTAGTGAATAGCCCCAAGCGATGTAGCTTATAAACTTTCGACTAACTTTAAGCTCCCTTTCAACTTGTCGAACTCTCGTTTCATCAATATCATGTGTATACAAATGCCCAGTTGGAGCTATAGCCACTGCCAGTGCATGACTTAATGATCCACTTCCTGTGCCCGTCTCACAAATCACCGATCCTGGGCGAGCATCCAACAACAAAAGAATCGTAGAAATATCTGGCGTGTAGAGAATCTGGGTTCGTCGGGCTAAGGCACGAGTCCATAAAGCAGGTGTTGGGCACAACGCATAAATGTAACCTGCTGTAGCCGAAATTTGAGAGCCATAACTAAAAAATTCTAATTCGAACAAAGTATTAAAAACAAATGTACCGTTTGCCAATCAAAAAATCATGACGAAGAGCTCCAAATTTCATTGTCAGCGATTTCCCACGCTGTACAATTACAGAATATTGCGTTGAATGGTTCAAATAAATTATAACGGTATCACCTTCTTCAATTAGCTCTTTTCGACGCAAAAATGTTGAGCCTAAAAAAATCGAATTTAGATAAGCAAACAAAAAAAAATTTCTAGCCTTGGTTAGAAATATCAGAGCTACCAGAAGTATCCCGTTGTAATGACATTTTATAAAAATTTGACACCACCAATTTCGTTATTAAGTTCAACTAGCACAGCTCTTCTTTGCGACTGAAGAGATTCGATAGCACGGATCAAAATCGGTTTTTCTAGGCCAGCAAAGGCTGAAAAATCGAAAAATTAAGAAAGTCAAAAATGTGATAATGAATTTTTAGGCACTAGGATGATCCGAAACCGACTTCAACTTGTCAAATATGCGAATTTCGGTTGCGGATAATCCGTTCCGTATCATCCATGAGCCTATTTTCAAGCAGAAATGAGTAAAAAAAACTGTCATTTTGAGCAAAATACGTGACAAATGTCTTTTTAGACAAAAAAGTTTAAAATGCCATTTTTGAATTTACGTAAATTATACAGATTTTTTTCAGCAAAATCTGTAAAACTGAATTTTTCCGATTTTCTCAATTTTGAAAATCAAAAAAATCTCTACTATCTCTCACGTAGCCACACGAATGCTTACATTCGTTAGCAGTATCTTCTCCTTCAATAATGTCCGTAAGAGTAATCACAGTGTTCAAAAGTCCGTTCGAACTAGCCCACTCGTACAAAAGTTCTCCCCACTCTTCAGGTCGTCTCCAATAAATTCGGCACCTTTTCTTGGTCTTATCCGTCCACTCGATGTGCTCTAAAAAAACGAGCCATAATTCCTCATTCAATCAAAATGTTTACCCTTTTCCTCCAAATAATCAAAAACGGTTCGAATTCCGGCTTCGTTTAACGATCGATTTATTCTCGTGTTATTAAAAATTTCACTTTTGGCCACCTCGTTCAGGTCCAACGAATGGATATTATGGAATTGACAGTAATCAATAATTAAACGTGCCCAAGACTCAAGTTGTTTTTCACGGGAAGATAAATTTGGCTGGATTCTAAAAAAAGGAATTATTTGAAAATGGCTACTCAAAAACCTACGTAAAAAAAGGTGGAAAATCGTATTGCCAAGGCCACTGAAAAGGCATATAATCCGTTCTCTGAAATGTTCAAATTTTGCCAAAAATTAATAACTTCAAAAAAATCCAAAAATGACACAATTTCAACAAAGTCTAAAATTGATGATATTGACCTTTTTAATGAGGGTCGATTAAATAAAGTTTGGGGATATTTAGCAGCCGCACATAAAAAACTAATACACAATTTTCAAAGTTTCGCGCTAGTGTTTACAAATGTTCAATTGGTAAACACTAGCGTGAAACCTATTTATTATTCACATCGGGAAGTAAGTCTAAAATTTCATGTTTCCTCCTTGCCATAGGTGCACAAGTAGGGGGAACAAAGGTCTCACGATACAACGTGTTTTCGACCTTTTTTTGGTGAACAAAATCATCATTTTAATGAACAATCATATAGTAAAATATGGATGTATGTCATATTGGAAAAATTTCGAGCACTTATCAGTGGCGTAGCGGAAGGATAACATTCGTCAAGAGAGGCCGTAAAGACAATTTTCGTAATCGTATTATATTAAAGAATTTTTTTTAAGGGGTGTCTCATTTGGGGGCCATTCTCCGAAAATTTTTTTTGCCAAACAGCCTATATAGGTGTAAAATCATACGAAAAATCGATTGCGAGCATTCCCGAAATGTGAAAATGCTTCTTTGACCCTGATTCAGGTAAAAACGGTGTGTTTATTGAAGCGAAAATCAAACATTTTCGAATTTTTATGAGAAAATAGTCGATTCTTAGGTTTTTCTAGGCGAGGAATCGATTGCGCGCATTCCGGAAGCATGAAAACGCTTCCTTGGCAAAAAAATTTTTTTTCGGAGAATGACCCCCAAATGAGACCCCCTTTTAAGATGATTACAAATAGCGTCATAATTTTGGTCAAAATTTGGACTAGAAAATTTTGAAAAATTCAGGTTTGGGGAGGGGAAGTCTTCGAAAAATTTTCAATTTTCTTCCCGAAAATTAAAATTTTTCTAAGGGGGGGGGGGTTCCGGGACAGTCCTAAAAGTTCACCTAAATGGCTGAGTTTTTTAGGGGTTTTCTGACATAGGGAACTCGAATCTGACGGAATTTTTTGATTTTGATCTCTGTAAGGTATCCCACTCATAGTCCCCTACAGCTTTTGTTTTTGCACTAACAGTTTAAATCAAGCTTTCCCGAGATCGTCCGGACAAACACACAGACAACACACATTACACGTTTAATGTAGTAGGATTTTTTTGTAAATTGATGCGTACATGTTATATGCAAGTTCGGAGTCAATCTGATTGTTTGAATGTGAACTTTTAGCTAATAGGTTAGGTAAATATGAATGAAATATGAGACTTTGAACATACTCAATCAAATGTTTTGAGGCTTTTTTATTTTAGGATTTTTATATAAACTTAATTCTTCCCATAAAAACGATCTTTGTGATCTTCCTTTTTTTCAAACAATGGCTACTTTGTTTAACTTACCAGGAAATCAAATTTATTTTTAGCTTTTTTCTTACGGTATATTTTGTTATTTTAAATAGGCTCAAAAATCGTGTTCTTCCCTTATCTTAAAAGTTTTAAGCCGGAAGTATTTTGTCTGCAATACTTCCTCTTAAGTTTTTGTTGTGTGTTAAAATTGTATATTTTATGCAAATTTCAAAAATTTAATATTATAAAATTTTTTCTATGAAAATTAAAAGCTGTTAAAAAAGGCTTTTGTTTATCTTGTTGCCTTGTTGCTAAAAATAGAAACGTGACCTTCCAAAATTCATTGTGAATTCTCAATTATGAGTTTTTTGTCGGATTTTCTTGCGCTTTAGCTTATTTTTTCTATAAATCTAACAAACAAAAAGTGGGGTGCTGCCGAAGCTTTGAAATTGATACAACTTCACAATTTAGCCACGTCGCTAAAATTGAACTAGCCCGAATCCGCGCCTTGGAATCTCGCCATGATACAGATATTTATCAATTTTGAATTATCGAGAAAAGTCCGAAGTTTTATACTCTTGTTTCGATTTTGTATTAAACGAAATGTCATTTAAACGGTCTAATTTGTTTAGTTGCGCTAAAGTAAAAATATTTTTGCAAATGCAAATGTTTTTTTTCGAATTTAGGAAGTCATATGCATGATCAAAATATCAGGTTTGGCACAATATTTACTCACATAACGAATTATTTCTGATAATTTTGTCAAATTATCAAGGATAACTAATCAAATTATACACATTCCAGCAACAAAAAAACTAGAAATTGAGGAAACCAACAAGGTTTAAACTATACAAGAACTTGTTAAATTGGTAAATAAGATACCAATATATAAAGAGACTCGTACAATTTTGTGTATATCTTATTTTTGGAGATTTATTTTTACAAATACGTAAATTGTCTTTTAAATTAAACATGGCTAAATTGTTGTTATTTTGGGCTATATTTGTAGTAACGTTGACAATATATTTATCTCATGCCTATCCAGTGCTGGAAGGCACTGATGAATTGTAAGCTTATATAACTTTTGGCACTCTTTTATTTTAGGACTCACCTTTAAACATTCTATTATTTTTACTTTTTTAAACAAAATTTGATATCTCAAATCGTTTACCTATTATTTCTTGTTTTTTTACTTGATTGAAACAATTTTTTGATTCATGAAACTAAAATTTTTTAGTTATGTTGTTTAGTTATGGATATTCTAAAGGGAATAAATAACAAACGATTACTCGAATTGTTAAGCAAGTCAGATGAAGAACTTTTTGAGCTGCTTACTGAAATCAATCTTCTGCGTTCTAGTCGAATCTCCTCAAGGTGTGCTCGTAAAATGTTGTTATACAAGAAACTTGATTCGTGGACTTGGCAATTTTCATATAGCTGTGATCCTTCTAATCCAAGAAACCGAAAACGAGTT
Organism: Acrobeloides thornei; assembly: GCA_034699885.1. Taxonomy (NCBI): domain Eukaryota; kingdom Metazoa; phylum Nematoda; class Chromadorea; order Rhabditida; family Cephalobidae; genus Acrobeloides; species Acrobeloides thornei. The sequence continues at coordinate 13,618 of JAQGCP010000102.1, forward strand.
GGATATTTTATTGGAACGTTCTTCGAAGGAGCTCATATTTCACCGAAAGAGGTTAGTTTTTTGTATCCTTTTTTTCATTTCAGATCTTCGAGTTATCTTACTATTGGTCTAGAAACTGTCTGATTTACGGGGAAATAATGCATAAAATGACTAGGGAAGATGGGAACACTTTGTCAAGCAAAACGATAGTCGATTGATTTAACTTTTTCCATGGTGTTTGAGAAGACTACCTTGCTAGAAATCCGATAAAGATTGAAGATGAAGGAAAGATTGTAGAAATTGATGAGACCGAAGAGCGGTGCAGTTTTCATTGATAAATGTAATTGCATAAAAGTTGAATGAATTTGAATGTTGAATAAAAGTGGTCGAAAATCATTGAAATATCAAAATTTGTTTAAAAGATTCCATTAAAGATAACGTGGGTGAGTCCTAAATTAAAAGAGTGCCTAACTTTTTTCATTGTGAAAAGGAAAAATTGTCGACTCGTAGAGCATTGGGTAGAGAAGGCGACAGTCCGATCTGGCAAGAAAAACAGACATAGTCCGTTTTAACATTATGGGGCAAAAAAGTACTGCCCAAATAGAGCAGTAGATGTGATCTATTGAAATGAAGGTGTGGGTTCAATCATCTGAGGTCGATCTTTTTTTAAAGGAGTTATAAAAAGTTATAAAGTTCCCCGTATTTTGAGCCGTCATTTTTTCGATTTTAATCTCACGCAGTAGGTCGAGGATCTGACTGGAGGTCGCAATTTTAATTTTAATGATTTAAAGACCTTAATGTTTACATTTATGTATGCACGAAACTTCAACTTTAACCCTTTAAGATAATTTGTTTTACTTATTTAGATCAACACTTCATAAATTTTTAAAATTTTTGTGTTTATTTGTGCAATGCACATTATTTTTTCTCGATAAATAAGCTTTTATTTTGCATTTTTATATTTTCAATATGTTTAATTACACTTAATTACTCGATATATAATTTTTAGACGTCCAATGAACATCAGACTGAGACGTATGGACACATGGGGCAATCCATTGGCCTTCCAGAGTCTTTCAGACTTGGGCTTCAGATACGTTGGTACTAGATAATTTTTTTAAATATTTATGTCAATTTTGTATACACACACAAAAAATGCAAAAAATTAACACGCTATGTAGCTAGCTTCTTGAAAACATGATATCATAAAAATATTTTTTATGAGGCTAGTCACATGTTTTCAAGAGGTTAGCTACCTAATGTGTCCAATTTTTGACTTTTTGTGAGTGTAAAACTTTTGGTACTACGTCGGATTAGCTGCCCCAAGTGACAGGGTACTAGAATCGGAAAATTTTTCAAAAATATCCTATAGGGGTAATTTTATGCGGGGAATCGATTGCGCGCATTCTCGAAGCTTGAAAATGCTTCCTTTACCATGAACTAGAGAAATTTATGGAGAAATTTCAAGGGGATTTCTCCATAAATTTCCCTAGCTCATGGTGAAGGAAGCATTTTTAAGCTTCGGGAATGCGCGTAATCGACTCCCCGCATAAAAATACCCCTAAAGGTCTTTTTTGGAAAAAAATTTATTTCGGTTCCAGTACCCCTGTCACTTGGGGCAGCTAATCCAAAGTAGATCCAAACTTTTTTTATAATTTAATATAAAAATTCAAATTAAAAAAAAACGTGTGCAAAAAATTGCTTTCTTATAATTATGCTCATTTCCTGCAAACAATAATTATAGAGATCATAAGAACTATGAAAATTATATCTTACTCAGACGAATTAAACGAGTTTCTCAATACTAACGAATTTTTTTATACTGAAAATTTTGAATACTTAGTAAAGTCAATCTTACGTAGCGTCTCTAGAGGGAAAATAGGAAAGCTTATACAAAAAAGGTTTTTACGTAATTTTTGTCTCTCGGGGGATCATTTTTTCGCCGTAAAAACTATGTACTTTTAGCAAAAAGTGAATCTGGTGTGTGCCAATCTCATGTGCCAATAGTTTTATTTCTTTTTGAAAAATTGGGCTAATCTAGTTTATGTGTTTTTCTCTTTCTCTTTTTTGGATGTATGGATAGGCCTTTTGTGTTTAATTTATTCGAGAATAATAAAAACACAAAAACGTGAAAAATTTTTTTGTTTTGATGATTTAGGTGTCAATCATCTTCTCACATCGTCCCCTACAACTTTTATTTTACGTTTAATATAGTAAGATAAAGTACAGAGTCTGTATATATCCTATATAGTCCGTTTCCGCGCGATGGAGCAATCCAGTAAATAACGTTTTAAGGGTATGTGGATTGACAAAAGTCTCAATTGAGAGACATACATGAACAAGGGGTGGATATATTCACCCCTTTCGTAGTTTGGAGATAGAAACATAGAAAAAAACGGCGTGGAAAACTTTGCGGCCGGCTTTATTCCTTTTTCTCTAACTTTATATCTAAGTTCGCGACCGAAAAATTCCGGCCGCATAATTCCAGCCGTAAAATTAGTGACTGCAAAATCACAGCCGCATAATTCCAACCTCAAAATTCGCGCCCACAATATTCCGACCTCAAAGTTCGCCACTCCAAAAAACATACAGGGTGGACCCTTATGCATCATACCCTTTCGTAATAGACCTTGCCCTTTTTGAACACGTTTGGAACTATCATTTGCATCACTAAAAGCAAAATTTGTCATTTTTTCGATATCCCTAAAATATTCAATTATGAATTCATTTCCTTTCTGCTTTCTTTCCATTAATTTAGAATGGGTCTTTAAGGCATAATTTGTTCTGTACTTGCATAAATGTTTGTCATTCTATTTGCTACACGTTCCCATTGCTCGTGCTCGGTTTTGAATAGGCCATCATAGTGTCGATTATGTATCTCATTAAAAATGAAATTTTTCGAGAAAAAAAAACTTTTTTCATCATCTGGAATTGACACCTCTAGACGTAATTTTATGTACTAGTTTCGCACTTTTTATTTTTTTAATCCGGATATTTAAGAAAATATGTTGTTTGGTCAAAAAATATATAAGGGGAGCCCAATTTAACATTGGACCCTCCCCTTCGTTCTGTGATATAATTTGCATAAAAATTTATAGAACGTATAAGGTCTCTGAATGGTTCAAAAATTCATTATTGAATCACCAACTCCCATCCACATTTGTTCCTTAATTCAATAGCGTAGCCATATCCGGATATGGCTACGCGATTAAATTAAGTGAACAAATGTGGGTGGGAGTTGGTGATTTAATAATCAAATTTTGAGCCGCTCAGAGACCTCACACGTTTTATGAACTTTTATGCAAATGTTAGCAAAAGACTCTGCGAAGTTAAGTAATTATTTAGGCTTAATAACTTCCGATTCGAAATCCAAAATCGGAAATACAAAATGTAGTTCTCCCACTATTTTTTAATATCATTAGATAATGTGATAAACAAATTGTCAGTATTAAAAAACCCCGCATCATATTCGAAAACGACGATGTGTAGACTTTAATCCATAATTTGCAATTCAAACATTACATTTAGTGTAGTTCTGAAAATAGAGAATTTTACTTCATATCCTCCAATTTGAGTTTCTATATAAAGCTTCTCAAGTTGATTTTTGAGTCATTTAATTGAGACAATCTTTTCTTTCTTTGCGCGTGTATCCAATTCAGAAAACTTAGTATTAAGTGCCTTCGTTATTTTGAGAGATGGAGTGAACGAGGAAATAGATTCAGTATTTATGTTGGAAAAATATTCTACATCTGTTGACCACTTTTTAGGCACAAAGTTTTTTTGCTCTTGAAACAAACAAAAAGGGCTTTCCTGAAGCTAGGAAATCTCATTATTTTGAAGACGTAACAATTTTATTATCTATCCTTCATCCATTTTTTGTCGTCACTTTTTATTTTGGTTATTTTTTCGAGCAATTCTGATTTTTAAAACTTTGTTCCAAAGAAGAAAGCTTTAAAAATTTCATAGTTGAAGTTATTGGATAGTAAAACAGTGGCAAAAATAAGGAAGAAGGGGACGTCTCCCCCTCCCCCAACTGAAAATTTCTTAAGAAAAATGGCATTTTAGTCAAAACTAACAGAACGAGGCGCCTTGGAATAAAGCATAAGAGCTATACATATTTTTTTAATGTCATTTTTAGGCCAATCTTTACGCGCGAGAACTTTTTGGTCACCTTGTATTTTTAATATCTCTCCGATAAACAGACCATACTTTTTTTAGCATGTCATCAGAAACATATACCGAAATTTCGGCCTTCTTAAATGGCCCCGTAATGTCCACCGTCTTCATTTTTGGCATATTTTTCAACTCCATCACAATCTACATATTATACCTAACTCGTCTGCCGCATCGAATGGATTCCAATATCCGACTTTATTACAAACCTAATAATGAACCACTTTTAAATAAATTGATACTAAATGAAGGCCATAACGAGATCTGGCATCGTCGTTTAAATTCTATTACTAAAAGAACTAAAAAGCGACCTAGAATTTATATCTATTTATTATGGCTGACTAGCTGTGATATTTTCTTGCTGATTTGTGCCTTCATGAATTTTTCCATTCCGGCCATGTTTGACTGCCTTTCGGGGTTTTATGCAAATTTTATTCCTATTATGTAAGTTTGTAAACAGTTTTCGCCTTCATTGTTTTGTCACTGGAAACGGCCTCTGATAGCTAGGGGGGGGGGGGTTCCTGAGGTTATTATGTGAAAAACCTAATTATTATAAAACGTTTATTCCCTTATAACATAGTACAATTGATCTCGGGTTACCGAGGGACGAAGTATGTGGCTTTGGAGTCTCCTTTTATACTCAGCTCCTTAGGTGACAGGGGTGACATAAGTGACACCTAGGTTACATTCAGGTGACAAGCTTGACCGATCTGTCACCTTAGTCAATTATTTTGTAGACTTCCTATACGCATTCCGAATGAGTATCACTTTCCGACCATCCTTGCCCTTTTCCCTATTTTCGTGCCATACAGCCGACTGTCTGCGACAAGCTGGACCAAGGCCGTTCCTACAAAAGCCAGCCAACGGCTAGCTTCCACTTGCTTCCTTTCCATCCTCCCAGCCATCCTTAAACTTTATGCGCACAAATGGCTCATTATGCCCTCTCTTTTCACCCTATATTCCCCCTAACAGGCCATGCAAATTGCAACGAAAACGCCCCACCTTCCAAGTCCTCACTGTACAGGGTGCATCAAAAGTTCATATACACTTTGTATTCGATTTCAGCTGCCAATTTCCGGCTATGTTTCTGTCAGAACTTGTTCCCTGAAAATCCACTAGACACCTCCTTGAGCCACCCTAACCTTATTAAGTCATGAAAACGCCACATGGGTAGGGGTTAGTCAAAGTACCACGAGCTTTCTGACGGATTCAACTTTTTTTTAAACTTTCTTTCTGTTAAACTCTACCACAAAATCCATTTTTTAGGTACATGCTATGTAACTCAACCTTCGTTGCTAGTGTTTGGCTGATGCTAATGTTTGTCAAAGACCGATACCAAGCATTATGTTCTAACCTGTTCAAAGTCATACCTACTCAACATACCCCCCATTGGAAAGTACACCTCAAGCTCTTCACCATATCTTTGATCGCTTTGTTATACAACATTCCTCGATTTTTTGAGTTCACTATTGTATATAATGAACCATACGGGATTTATGTCATAGCTCCAACAGGACTTGCCGAGTCTCCTTTTTATATGCTGGGGTATAGAATTTTTGGGAGTCTTGTCTTCTATTCCGCTATACCATATGTTTTTATTATGTATTGTATAATGAGGAAAGCGTCGAGAATCAGGGCTAAAATGAATGTTACCTCCAAACAGAGTGCACATACATTCGATTCAGATTTGTTGATCATAGCCTTGGCGGTGAGATTCCTTGTGTCTAGGTTGCCGACAACTTTCTTAAATGTTATAGAAAGTTTTGTAGGATCAAGTGCATTTGCGTATTCCCCTTCTGCAGTGATTGCCGTGAATATAAGTAACTTGTTTATTGTTTGTTCAAGTACCACAACATTTTTTATCTTGTTTTGTGTTTCGCCAAAATTTCGCAGCTCTGTAAGATTGATTTTTTGTCGGTCTATGTTGAAGTAGATTTTATTTATATATAAAGCTTACTAGTTATAAAAAATGTATGATAAAAAGATAAATTAGATACTGCCATGTGTATACAAAACCGCTCTTCGAATCATTAATTTAGTAATAGCTTCACTAGATGGCTTCTGTATCACTTTTATTTTTATAGAATTCGTATACATTTTCTTGAAAAACACTTTTTGGATCTCTTTTCGCAGTAATTTTTGTGTTACCAGAAGTATGAGCAAGTTAATAAACCCTATATTATTTCATAAATTACTATCTGTAATAAACATACGAGGGTAGGGTGTGGAACAGGGCTATAGTTCCGTTCCGGTTCCGTTAAATTCCGGCTTTTTTCTCTGTTCTAGTTTCGTTCCGGTTCCGGCCATTGAACCTGTTCCGCTACAGCCCTGGTGTGGAACCTCGGTTAGCTTGTTTGATGAGCTAACAATACATTACACAGGGAAACCCCCTCCCCAACTCTACTCCCTTATCTGGCAAAAAATTATGGGGAGGGGAGTGGTTGAACTTCCTCACCGTCCGATCAAAGCCCCTCCGATGCCCTTTTTTGTTCATCAACATCTCATCGGTGGCAGGCAACCTCCTCGTCTGGAGCTCCCTCTCTCCCTTGCCCATGTATGATAATAAAAAAGTATACCTTTGTTCAAAGTCATCGTATAAAAAATAAAGTTATATGACGCTTTTGGACTTATGTATACGAGAATGTCGGGCACAACAAGCATGATTAATTCATTCGCTACCAACAACCCCACTGTTATAGTGGGTTTTACCATGTTTTTTCTTTGTTTTATGTTTACGGCTGTATGGACTTTGGATTTAGTTATCTGGAAAAGGGTATAGTTGATTCAAGACTAGTACGACCGTATGGCTCAATGGTTAGTGCTTCAAGGGAAAACGAATGACGAAAATTCTACGACCAATTTTATATCGAGGGTGAGACAAAAAAGTGGAATATTGAGATTTTTACATGAACTTGGATCCGAAATTTTTTTTATCCCTTTAATGGTAATAAGCTGAGAATCGCTTACGCAAAAACGCTTCTAACCACTGAGCTATTCCCTGACCTTTATTCAGAAGAAATGCGAAAAATGACCATTTTCGCTTCGAAAATCCAATTTTTTCCTTGAATCAGGATCAAGGAAGCATTTTTAGGATTCGAGAATGCGCGCAATCGATTCCCCGCATAAAATACCTATATATGGGTCTTTTTTAGGATTTTTGAAAAAAATTTCGGGTCAAAAAATAGAAAAATCGCCCAAATTCTAGTTTTTTCTCATCTTATTACCACTAGAGGGGTCATTTGGGGTCCCAAATTAATGTAAAAATCTCAATATTCTACTTGTTTTGCCTCATCATGTACTTTTTTGGCAAATAAAATTTAAGCCCTAGCGGGATCGAGCCTTCGATCATTTGAGTTCAAAGTAAGATGCTTGGTTGGCACTACTTCAACGTCGAAATTAGTAGCGAGTCAACCAGTGACCACCATGGTGTAGTGGTCCGGTGCGCTGCCAAGGCTGCAGCATCATCGCCACGAGCAAGATTCGGTTCCGACTTGTGTCCAAAAGATTTTACCCTGCAGTATTTAACTGGAAAATCCCAAGAGGAACCTTAGCTTATGATTCGCACGCTGGAGGAAAATGAATAAAACCTTACATAATAAACTTTAACAATCATAGGCAGATACATCAACACTGCTGTTAATGTAGCACTAACTCGAGCCCATTTCATACTAAAGAAAATCGGCGGCATATCACCATTTACCAGATTGCATATTAATGGTATCTTAAAATCTTTATGCTAGCACGGAATACTATCAACTTGCTCCGATTTTGACGAAACCGGTCTCAAACAATTCCTCATACCCAACTTGATTATAAAATTTTTTGGAATTACGTCCGCATGCGCCTTCCCCGAGGAAATATGTGCGTTTAAAGTTTGCAGAATGTACAAAAAGTTGAATTGATTGTCAATGAATGGATCAATAAAGATTTGTATATTGAAACGAAAATATCGAACATTAGAAAATTCAAAATTTACTGACTTGTTTGGGACGAGCGATAGCTCATTGAATTCCTTATGGTCTCGGGCCAAACAAGTCGGTAAATTTTGAATTTTCTAATGTCCGATATTTTCGTTTCAATATACAAATCTTTATTGATTCAGGCAAAATTGGCAATCAGTTCAACTTTCTGTACACTCTGCAAACTTTAAACGCTCATATCCCCTTGGGGAAGGCGCATGGGGACGTAATTCCAAAAAATTTTATAATCAAGTCGGGTATGAGGAACATTTTGATCCTGGTTTCAGCAAAATCGGAGGGGGCAAGTTGATAGTGTTCCGTGTAAGTTTTCTTTTTTTAAGATAATAAATACATTATAAACTTCTCTCTTTGCATAACTTTGAATCCCTCCGACGATAAGATATGGTGAAGAGAGTAGAATGGGCAAAGCTATCATCACATAAGAATATTTTATGGACATTTGCATGTATCGGATTGGGTACATGATTGAAAAGTATCGGTCTATGGCACTAACTAATACAATTAGACCCGACGCCGGAGTTATTGGTATCCATAGATAGGTTTGAAGCATGTTAAAGCACATCCACGGGCTGTATAAGGGGATATCTGTAAAATGTTGTAAGGTCTATTTCATGGTGAGGTTCGAAAAAGCTGGGTAAAGATGTTTCCGCCGATAAAAGGTAAAAAATCCGGTGACCAAGTGGTCCGAGGCGCGTGCAGGAAAGGGACTTTACTCATGGTCTAATTGTTAGGATGCTCGGGATCTTGTACCCCCATGAAAAAATCCCCAATACGGCCCCCTAGCCAACCCTTCTCCCTACGCCACTACCCCTCATCAAAGAATTTTTGCATTTTCCCTGAGACATTAACCATTAACAATTGTAAGCCATAAACATAACTTACAAGTCTCTGTCAAAAATACGTTAATTCTAAAAGTGCCGGCAACAGCATATCCTAGGCTATAAATTAGATCGTGTAACAAATTTCCCAAGTATATGATA
>JAQGCP010000103.1:0-22727 GCA_034699885.1 Acrobeloides thornei
AAACTCCAAGATTTAAAAATTTATTTATCCTATAATTTTGCATGCCTCCATCCAAAAGGTATCGAAATTTTATTTTATATTTTATTTGTAAAGCCCATTTCAAACCCCACGTCAAAATTTTCCGAAATTTTTTCTGAGAATGACCCCTCTAGGGGTAAACACATGAATCCGAATTTGACATTTTTGAAGCGAAAAAACGTTTCCCTGATCCTGATTCAGGGAAGGCGTATTATATATTGAAGCGAAAAGTCGCAAAAATGCGATTTTTGCCTAAAAACGACCCCCTTTGGGGTAAAAATATGCGGGGCATCCGAATGTGACATTTATAAAATTCTTATGATTCAAGAAAAGTTGTATATCGACGCGAAAATTCGAGAAAATAACATTTTTTGTACATTTTTACCCCAAAAAAGGTCGTTTTTAGACAAAAATCGCATTTTTGCGATTTTTCGCTTCAATACACAGGTCTTCCCTGAATCAGGGAAGTGTTTATTTGCTTCAAATTCAGATTCACCGCATGTTTTTACTCATAGATGAGTCATTTTCAGAAAAATTTTTCCATGTGGGTGGCCCCTCTATTATGTAGTAGCTTCAGACTCTTCACTCAATGTTGACGTAAAAAGTCTGGATTTATTATTTGTTTAATGTTTTCAAACGTTCTGTTTGTCCGCTTTTTAAAATTGAACAATACTTTACGCTAACATGCACTTAATAGAGAACAATAGCCGGGGTTCATCAACAAAAGACATGAATTTAGAGCATAGTGCGAAGCAGTTCCGCAAACAGTACGTCTTGGGCGAAGAGATTGGCCGAGGAGGGTTCGGGATTGTCTATAAAGCACACCGAATCGAGGACAATCTTCCGGTGGCCGTGAAATTCATCGAAAGGCGACATGTCCGTCAATGGTCTATGGTTAGTGGACAAAATTATTTTCAACAAAAAATATGAACAAAATATATAAGAATTAGCTAAAAAAATAATTTTTTTATCTAATTCGCTATGCAAATCATGTGTAAAAGTGTGCAGCTTTTTATGCAATGCTTATAAAAAATTACGTACTTCACAAGTTAGAATAATCTGCCAACCATTTTTTCCGAACGAAAAAAATATACAGGGTGATCCACGGCATACTTGAATAGGGGGTCATAATTACGACCCCCGCCCCTGCGCCGTAAGGGCCCCGAAAAATGGAGGGGGCGAAAGGCAGAAATTTCCTTTAGACCCCCCGTGCGAGGAGTTTTACCACCCCCTATTCATCTATGATCCACGGGGTTCTTTACCCTGTATATAAGAATTTTATAGTGATTTCAAGCATAATTTTGTTTAGTGTAATGGCCAGTTGATTCCGAGCGAAATCTGCCATCTGGAGCTATGTGGCGATATCCCAGGCGTGGTCCGGCTCATAGATTGGTTCACTAGGTGAGCGGCAACCCTTTACTTTAACCACATGTGACGAGAAATTAAAGCTAATAAAATCAAGCCGGTCGATTTCCAACAGCTGTCACTTATGATCCGAGCTAGGTTAGGCGAGGACTTTTTCAATCAGAGCTAAAAAATTGACAGCAGCAAATTTTTAAGTAGGAAGACATGTCAAGAGTTTTACAATTAAAAAAAACATAGAATGTGTTCTGATGAATGATTTGAAATGTTTTTTAGCACAAAAGGATTTTTGGTGGTGATGGAACGACCCGAGAGGTTTATGGATCTTTTTGATGTACTTTCAGCATATGGAAGGCTGGATGAGCAAACAGGTATAGGCTAAAGAAAGTACAGGGTGGCGCAAAAAGTGTACTTTTTTGGGACCCGAAAATTTATTAAAATGATCCCTATAGGGGTAATCTTATGTGAGGGAATTGATTGCGCGCATTCCTGAACCCTGAAAACGCTTCCTTGACCCTGATTCAGGGGGAAAATTGGGTTTTTGAATCGAATTTTTACACATTTTTGCGCCACCCTGTAGAATATAGGGATCAGAAAATTTTTTTCGTTATCACCCCACGTGATAAAGTTATCACAAAAATCGTGATCACTGTTATCAAAATGTGTTATCTTATCACTGATCACACCCTTTTATCATCCTCACTTTGAACATCACCATTTCCAATCTCTAGTAGAAAATGAAAAAAATATTTTAGCTCGACGAATCTTTGTCCAAGTCGTTGATATTGTCCTTAAAATGAATAGTGAACATTCACTGATTCATCGTGATATTAAAGTGGGTTCACTCTAAAAAACGAGCATTCGTCATACTTGGTTTTAGGATGAAAACGTCATATTGGATATGAAAACGGGTGACGTCAAGCTCTGCGATTTTGGGGCTGCTGATTTCGTAAATAGTGCAACAAAGAAGACTTTTCAGGGAACCAAGGTTTGAAAAAGAGTTTATCTTCAACATTTTTTCTATTCTTCATTTATAGTCATACTGCCCACCCGAGGTGTTCAAACGCCAAAAATATCTACCATTGGAATCGACTAGTTGGTCTCTTGGCGTTCTCTTGTACATTCTTTTAGTTGGTATGCAGTTTTTTGTAGCCACAATTTTTATCTATATAAATTATTTTAGGGTCGAATCCTTTCAAGAACGAAATTCATGTTGTCCTTGGGAAATTATCATTCCCTGCGTACATCTCACCAGGTTAGATTATATTCCATTCCTTAATTCCAGCTATCTACAGAGTGCATTTCCTGAATCAGGGTGTATTACCTGAATTTCCAACGCTTCCCTGACCCTGAATCATGGAATTGAAGTGTGTGTATTGAAGCGAAAATCGAGAAAACTACAAATTTTCGCTTCAATACACACACCCCAATTCACTGAATCAGGAAAGCGTTTTCAAGCTTTGAAAATGCGCGCAATCGATTCCCCGCATAAGTTTACCCCACAGAAAGTTATTTTCAGGCAGAAAATCTAAACATTTTCGATTTTCGCTTCAATACACATTTCAATTCCCTGATTCAGGGAAGCATTACAATCGATTCCCAGCATAAAATTAGCCCTAATAGGGTCATTTTTGAAAAAAATTTAAAAAAATGAAAAATCATCCAAATTTCAGTTTTTTTGTACACCCTGTACTTTCGTGTTTAGAATGCCAAGCACTAATTCGACGTTGCCTGTGCACTTCTCCGGAACGACGTGCCACTTTGGCCGAGATCCGCGCTCATCCTTGGATGAATGTTCCATTAGAAGTCTATACGCAAGCCTTCCACACCATTCTCAGGAAACGTTCAGTCAAACGAAAGACGCGACGCAGACGTGGGCGTTCGGCGGTCGACTTCAGCTCGGATGAAGAAGACGAAACCGAGGATAACAGTTGTGCCAACTTGGCTAGATTCCCAGAAACTAACGGAGCAATCTCACTGCCTGTAGCATCGACAAACGTCTCGAATGTTATTGAAACGGTTAGTAGTAAGACTTCTTAGAAATTGATCAAGGAGAGAAATATTTGAGCTATTGTGGATCAGGGACCCTGGGGGTCACCCATTGTCAAAAATCGAAAATTTTTTTTTCGATTTTTGACCCTGGGGTGACCCCCTGATCCACAATAGCTCACAAATATTTTTTAGATAAAGAATGAGCCAATTATTGTCCATAGCGAAAATGTCGCGACAACATCTAAGCCAGATCGCAAAGTTCTTCAAGTAGCTAGGTGCACGTCTTGCTACGAGAATATCTCCGAGTCTATCCCCCTCCCACAACCCTTAAGCGAACGAAAAGAGAGCCTGGAGATTTACCATTCCATTGGCAGCAGTCTGGCTGGATACGAAACGGCCGCTTCAACAGTCTCCCAATCCATCGACGACGACCTACATTCATCGGCATATGGTTCGTATTTCTCTGCGAGAGAAAGCCTTTCCGAAGTGGACATTGAATTGTCCATTGATGTCCGAGAGAATGAGGATGAAGCTGGAACACCGTGTCCGCCAAGTGTAAATACATTGATCCGAGAGCCTTCAATAGACTCCGAAGATACTACAACAGAAGCCACTATTGCGAATCCTATCAGGCGAATGACCTTCTCAGATTCGGAAGATGAAGCAACCATCTACGAAAACCACCCCACAAAAATTCTGAAGAGAAGTTCGAGAAGATCTCAAATGGAGAGACGGATGCTATTCAGCCGGAAAGATGCATGCCAACGCTCTGTTAGTTTAAGAGTGCACCCAAATGAAAGGGTTTGCGTGAATGAAGTTTCTCCTGAAAATAACCGACGTTTTCGTGGCGTCAAAAGCTATGAAGCATTAGCTAGCACTTCGTCAATACAACCGGTAGATGCGAAACTCTTGTCCCATCCAGCAAAACTATTACCGAGATTAGAAACGAGAAGGACATCAAATGGCTATCAATTGTTCAGCAACGACTACTGTTTCAGTAGAGTTGGTAGTCCAGCGAATCAAGAAAATCAAGCAGAAGTCAACCAAAAGAAAATCGTGATGGTGAGGAAATGCCCAACAAGTTGTTCGAACAACAGTTTTGGGCAAGACACCTCACGATTCCCATTGGCTGTCTTTGATGTGAATTCGCTTCCCGTGGCTGCTTTACAGACTTAACTTATTTTCATAGGTTGAAAACTTTTCATAACATACTCAATTTTTGTATTTTTTTAAGTAGGTTAAATAGATGTCGGTAATTTATTCTACAAAAATCCTGTATTAACACAATAGGAGGCCATCCAGTGAAAAAATTTTCGCAAATTTTTTCTAGAAATGATCCTTTTATGGGTAAAAACATGGGGGGAATCCGAGTTTGAAATTTTCGAAGCCAAAAAACACTTCCCTGATTCAGGGAAGGCTTGTGTATTGAAGCGAAAAGTCGAAAAATCGCATTTTTGCGACTTTGCGCTTCAATACACAGACCTTTCCTGAATCAAGGAAGCATTTTTTCAGGGCACTCAAAAACCATATTCTGTCAAAAAATCGCATCAAAATCCGACTTGTATAAAATTCTGGAAGGGTGCGCCTATTGATGTGATACGCACTGTATACAGGCCTTAGTCACATGTTGTGCTTTAACATATCTTTTAAATTTATTGTATCTATTTTTTAAATAAACTTTTTCATTTGAATGAATTTTTCAAATTAAGACACGGTCTCTGTTAGGATCACCGGGAAGATTTGAGACATGGTCTCTGTTAGTTATAGTATACGATTTTTGGCGAAATTTTTGACTGTAGTAGGGTTTTTCTAGTCAGAAAATCGAAAGCGCGCATTGCCGAGGCATGTAAATGCTTGCCTGACCCTGATTCAGGGTATACAAAGTTTTTGAACCATTTTCGGGGTATACCCCTCGTAGGGGTACCTTCCCGTATTCAAAATCAAAAAATTCCTTCAAATTCGCATTCCCCATAGCGAAAAACCCCCTGAGACTAAATTTCAGCCAATTTGGATAACTTTTTTTTGAAAAGGCACTTGTATACTCGAAAAACCGATTTTTGAGATTCTTGTAGATTCTGAAAGATATGTTGAAAACGGTGATTACTAAAAAAAATCATCAAAAACTACTTTTTTCTTTCCTGTCTACAGCGATTTCAAGGTTTTTACACATTTAAGGCCATAACTCAGTCAGTATGAATCTGTTTGGGATAAGCGATAGCTCGCTGAATTTTTGAGATCACGACGAACAACTTGGTAGAACATCACTTTTTGTGAAAAATTTTTATGTGATGAAGAAAACCTTTTTGATTGATTAAATAGCAATCTTTGCCAAAAAAGAAGGTTATGTCGCAAAGATTTGCGATTAGCTATTTTTCTAGTTGGAAAAGAGATATTCTGATCTTCCCATGAGCTGTAACGCTTGAGCTCAGCTTTCCATTGACACCAAAACCAAGAGGAATATGTGGAAGCATCGGTGTTTTCTCATTGATTATGTTATGCTGTTGCTGTGTGATCATCTGCGATCGCCGACCTGTCGACTCTGAGAATAATTAAGCCATTTTTATCAATGAACATTTTTTTGCTTTCATTCTATAAGCTTCATGCACTCTGTTAAAATATATTATGCCAAAATTGATTAAAATGACAGTGTACAATAAAACTTACAATAAAAACTCGGGTCGGCCCTGCGAAAACGGGCCAGCCCGGTCCCCACTCTGCTCGGGGAAATTTTTTCAAAATTTTTCGATGTGCGCAATCGATTCCTCGCATAAACTTACCCCTAGAAAGTCACTTTCTAGGGGTTCCTGAAAGAAAAATATTTCTGAGAGAGATGCAGTAAAGATTCTTACCCCCCTTAACAGTTGATGTACAAAATTGTTGCGCAAAAAAGATCGATTTTTTCGGAAATTTTCTGTATAAATAAGGAAACCTGCGTTATGCAAATTCTTATGCATGAAAATCTTTGAAAATATAAAAGAAGTGACGAAATGTGTATGACGAAATAAGGAATCGTACAAAACAGTCTGGAAAAGCTATAAATAGAAAACAAAGAGCAATTTGAAATGATGACGTCTGTACGTAGATGAAAAAGGTGTCGGAAATGACCAATCGTTTCATGAATGTGCTATTGGAAAGTTTTTTGTTAACCTACTTATTTATTCATTCCTTTTTGCAGTTTGGAAGCGCTATAAAAAGCCAAGCAAAGAGCATTCGAAATGGTTTACGTAGATGCAAAAAGGCGTCGGACATGAGCGTTCATTCACACTTGTTTTTACGTTATCAAAATTGAAATTTGCGCCGTTGTCACTTTTTATGCCATTTTTAATTAACAAATTGACCAAATTGCGCCGTTTGTTCTTACAAGGGAAGGTCCCCAATTGTAAGTCCGAAATCTATATCAAAAACATGTTTAAACGATAGAGCATAGTCGATTGTTTTGTAAAATGAAAAAATTATCGGCAACCGAGCTCATCTACGGGGGTAGCGGAGGCTCCAAAGTCCAAAAATTGCTTGAAAACGTCATTTTCAAGCAAAAGTCACATGATCAAAATCGATGAAAATCAACTTCTTTCAATGAAAAATTGACATATTTTACCGTTTTTGACTATGGCGGACAATTTCTGATCATTTTTGGAAAAAGTTGAAAAATTTTTCGAAAATCGATTTTTCGAACCTCAACCCATAGGCTAGGGGGATAGGATGTCCAAAAATCGATGCCGATAATTTTTTCATTTTTACAAAACAATCGACTATGCTCTATCGTTTAAATATGTTTTTGATATAGACTTCGGACTTACAATTGGGGACCTTCCCTTGTTAGCAAATTTTTCCAAAAAATTGCGCGATTGTCCTTTTATATCAACTTTGATTGACAATTTTTCCAAAAATTTGCGCCGTCAGGTCGTTAATGGCGACCATTCTAATTTCAAAAATTCCCTATTTTTGAAAATTCATTATATATACAGAAATGGGCAAAAATCTTTGAGCAAAGAAAAAAAATCACTGTTTCGGTAAAGATGTAACAAATTTATGATATAAAATGAACAAAACTGAACAGAATAAACAAAAAATAACATGAAACCGTAATAAATATTCGTAAATTTAGTGGCATAGCCTTTCGCCTTGATTACAGCCCTCATGAGGCGAGGTATAGACTCAACCAGGCCCAGAATTGTATCGCGTGGGATTTGCGCCCACTCTTCCTGAATTGCTTAGAAAAGCTCATCTGCGTTGCCGAAATGCCTTCCACGTAAGCGCTTCTTCAGCACGAACCACAGATGCTCGATGGGGTTGAGGTCTGGGCTGGCCAAAGAAGGAAGCGGGCATTGACCCTCGGATGCCGGAACCATTGCTTCATCAGCTTCGCTGTATGCTTAGGGTCGTTGTCCTGTTGGAACAACCAGCCTGGGTCATGTGAGCGTATGGAAGCATATGGCACCGTAGGATATCGCGGTAATCGGTTGCTCTCATTCTCCCCACCACTCTTACGACATGGCCCAGACCTTGCATATGGAAGCATCTTTAAAAATATTCTTAGACAACCTAAACCAAATTGGTCTCAAATCTCAAGAGAGATTGAGACTAATTTTTTAGGCAAAAACCAAAATACGAAGCTGGGTATCGAACCCGCGACCTTTCGGGCAATAGCCAAACATGCAACCTACTGTGCCATTGAGGCCACGTCGTTATACAACCTTAATTCTTTATCATTTTTTTCTCAATTTTGACAATTCTATTTCTCATCACTATTAAAAGATTTTTTGATATGGTTTTTTACGTTATTGCAGCATCACTAAGCTATCAGATTATGTTCAAATCAAATCTCTTCATTATTGGGAAGATGGAGAAAAGTTGCTTGAAAAACTTCAAACTGAAAAATTCGCATATCAGAAAATGCGAATTTTGAATATTCTTATAGGATCTGAAGCAGAATTGTCTGAGCTCTCTTCCACAAAAAACCGCATCAAAAATGACCGATTGGATAACGAGAAACCCTCAAATCAATGATAGCCCCAACGTACTGGGACATCCTGTATATAAGGGCGGCGAAATTAAGACTTTTTCGGTACCCACTCCACATCTGAACAAGTACCCCCTCCAAACAAATTTTGATTCGGGGCGCGGTCGACCCAAAAAAAGTTGACTTTCAAAAAAAGTCGAGAACTCATTGCAGGCCGACCGCGCTTCGTGCGGGGGAAATTTTTTTAATTTTCAGGCAAAAACATAAGGGGGATCATTAGGAAAATTTTTTCATTTTTTCAGATTTGGGGGGGGGGGAAAGCTTCCCCCTTCTTTGCGCCGCTGCCTCCACACAATGTCAACTTTTATAAAATTAGATCCGCACGGGAGATATCATATTTGATTTTTGAGGCTTTATACGTAAACCTAATCTTTTAGTAGCATCTGGAAGTCAAGATGTCGACGCATATTTTGAGAACACTATTCAGTTGTTTTCATTAAAGAAGAGACTTCTCATTGCGGATGAAGAGAGACATTTGATTTTGATGTATCTATTCGTTAGTTCGATTTTATCGGGTCTATTCACTGGCGTAGCTGGGGGGGGGGAGGAACCAGGGGTGGTTCCCCCCAAACCTGGAAAAATCATAAGGGTCCCCTTAAAAAAGTGGCCTCATAGTTTTGAAAGTCCATAGGATGAATTTTTAGTAAAAATTCTATTAGGTGACATTAATTTTTTTGAAATTTTCATTAAAAACATCGTTTTTAGCAATTCACCAACGTTATTGATCAAGCTTTGGTCGTTGGATTTCGAGAAAAATGCTCAAAATGAGTGTTTTTAGGGGTGGCCTCATAGTTTTGAAACGCACTGTAATCATTTTAAAAAATTTGTACATCATGATCTTTACATATTCTTTGTATGGAATAGCCGCATTATGTGCCTTTTTATATTTATATACTAGAACGAAAAGTGATCAGCCGAATGATGCGCGATTTATTAGCTTCCAAAGAAGTTATCTGAATGTTCACCGTAATGCTGATGGTAATGGATTTGAGTATTGACACGAAAACATGAGATAGGGTAGGACAAGAAAGTATCAAAAATCTGCTTTTGAGCACAGCTTAGAATCGAACCTGAGGGAAATTGCTACGAGTGCTCAAAAGCAGATTTCTGATACTTTCTTGTCCTAACCTATCTCATGTTTTCGTTTCAATACTCAAATCCATTACCTTGTAATATTCATGCTGATTTTAGGCCCGAATCGCTCCTTACCAGTCATATTAAGCTGGACATACTTTTTTGGCGAACTTCTCATGAATATGAGCACTCTCAACGGCACTCTACCATACTGCCAATATCAATGCATTTATACTGATGATCGGAGGTGCTACATAAAAATTAGTTCGTCTACCCCCATGTTTAGATTTGAACCGTATGCTTCAGCTATTTTATTCCATATTCCTGATCTCAATCCCTTATCCCTACCCGAAAGAAGGCCCGATGTTCCAAATGTATTTTTTATCGAAGAATCTCCGGCATGGCGATTGAATTGGTGGACATTTTCTTATAAATTTGTACCGAAAAATTATTTCAATTTGACAATGACATATAGGAAAGATAGTGATATTTTTGCTCCGTATGGTGCGTTTTATCCTATAGAAAGCACGACAAATCAAAGTGATATTTGGAGTCAAAGTGATGTAAGTTCTTTTCCAAAGACGAGTCTAGTCTTGGGGAGTTATGCCATGTGATAGAGCACAAAATGTTGAGCATTTTTTGCTTTTATGGCACTACTTAAAAATCTAATTGTAAAAAGT
The DNA here is from genome assembly GCA_034699885.1 of Acrobeloides thornei. Lineage (NCBI taxonomy): Eukaryota > Metazoa > Nematoda > Chromadorea > Rhabditida > Cephalobidae > Acrobeloides > Acrobeloides thornei. The sequence continues at coordinate 10,147 of JAQGCP010000103.1, forward strand.
TATAAGCGAAACAAAATTGCGAAAAAATTTTCAAACATGTTTAAACATTGAAACGAAGAGCTTGTTGTTCAATCAGATTGTTTATTGAAACGATTTAATAAAACCATGAATCAGGATTTTCGTTTCAATAACCCAAACCGGTCCTGATAGGAGTTGTATTTTGAAAATATTTTGTTGTTTGTTGAACTTCTTTTTCGCATTTTGGCCGATGCTTTGAAAACAATGTATACCTTGCCTTATTCGTTTTAGGCTTACCTACAATTTTAGATAAATGCAGAAATTTTGAACAAATCATTACCTATTCTAGTTCTCGTATCAAACTGCAACGCACACTCCAAACGACAATTATACGTAGAAGAATTGGCAAAATACATCAATATTAGTCAATTTGGAAAATGTGTCGATAATCCTTGTGATATCAACTGTGAAGATGAACAAATAAGTAATTGTTTTGGGTTATTGAAACGAAAATTCTAATTCATGTTTTCGTTTCAATAACCCAAAACAATTTTCAAATTGGATAATTCTGGTGTCATCTTGTTCGTCTCATTTAGCTATAAAAATTGCCGCAATGTTCATTTTTTGAAAATTTAAAAAATCGATTTAAAAATTCAAAAAAGTTTGTGTATTACAACGAAAACATAAACAATTTCAAACGTAATTATTTCGAAAACTACAAAGATTCATAATTTACCGTAAAAACAAAAAATGCTCCATTTTTCATGAACTTTTCAACAAAAATGGGCAACCTCTTCCCCCACTGGACTAGCCCTTTAAGTGAACTAGCTCTCCAATTTTTGATAGGGATGTCGCGTGCCACTCGGAAGAGACTCGAGTTTAGTGAGGTGTAATGATGTTCTAAAAGATGTGCCGTAAAAAATGCCATTGACCCCATTGACTACAGAACTTTGAAATCACGGAAACGTTAGAACAAAAGCTTTTTTAAACACCACCCAATTTGTACGAAATGATGAACGAAATTTTAAGAGCGTGAAATTGTTGATTTCAAAATTTTATAAGATATACAGGGTGGCCAAAAAAACCGAATTCTTCAAAATCAAATTGACCCAGGTGGGAGTCGAACCCGGCACCCTTAGACTCAAATCTTGAAGCACTACCACTGAGCCAAGTTACAATAAAAATCGGATTTTTAATTTTGCTTATAATTTAACATGAATTTTTTCTTTTTACAAATAACAACTTTTTTTCAAAAAATTTGTTTTGAATGTTGCTCAGAATAGCTTCAAATAACAGTATATACCGGAAATTTGAAGGAGTTAACCAAGTTTTTTTGAAAGTCTCTTTTTATTAAAAGATTTCACCGCGCTTTTTGCTTCTTCTTCTTTTCCTTTGTTAGAGCATCCGGTTGGTATTAGCTAATAAAAAAATTTTGAACTCGATTTTGAGGAAGCGGCACTGTTTTTGTTCAAAAAGTGGACTTTGTCAAAATTTATGAGTTTTTGTTCATAATTTGGCCACATTACTCTCTCTTCAATTATGACATATTGCATTAACTGTTGATGACTGACTTTTATGAAAGAAAAAAGTTTATTCTCGTTTTTAAAAACACAATAAAAAAAAAGATATGAATGAAAATGGTATATTTCCGTATAAAAAAAGTTTTGTATATCATTTAAAAAAGGATACATATAAGCAAAAATTTTTAGGTAGTGCTATGAAAAATAGTCATGATCAAGAGTAACAACAGCATATTAAAAAAGGGTAGAGAAGAGAACTTTTCCTAAAAATTACAACTTTCATCCCGTTTTATAACGTTTCAATACAGGGTGCTCCAAAAAACGTGGCAATTTTGCGAAATTCGCATAATTAATCGATCTCAAGTTGCATCGTAAAAGTAACGAAACTTTTTCAAAAAGTTTCTTCACAAAACTCCTGTTGAAATTTTTTTCAACAGGGGGTTGGTGAAGAAACTTTTCGAAAATTCGTTACTTTTACGGTGGAACTTGAAATCGATTATGCTAATTTCAAGGAACTTTCACAACGAAAAAAGCGGAACTTCCGCAACGTAAAAAGCGAAACTTCCACAACTGTCGACTTTCTCTACTTTCCCATGATCAAAAACAAGAAATTCCTTCATATTCGAATTCCCCATATCGAAAACCCCCTGGAATTTCTTGTTTCTGATTACGGGAAAGTGGAGAAAGTCGACCGTTGTGGAAATTCCGTTTTTGAACCCATTATGAAAGTTCCTAGAGCCAATTTCAAAATCTGGCACCCCTGGCTAGTTGTCTTCATAAAATTGTCAAATTTGAAAAAAAACTAAAGAGGTCCTAATATCAAGGCAAGCACACTTCATGATATAAGTCTAAGGCAAAAAGATTAAGATAGGAAGGTTGGTTACCAAGTGAATTTCCCAGTGTATTTTAATACTAAACATAAGGCTTCCCAGAAGATACCCAAAGATTCTTTTAGGCAATGAGATTGATAAAAAAACAAACAAAAAAAACAGATCATTTAACGTACCATATAAAAATCGGAGACCATTGAGGATATGAATTGCAAACAATATCAAAAATACGGGTGTACGAGAACTGGTTACAATAAGAAAAAATCTGGGAGCTACTACACAAAGGGAGGCCACTCACGTGAAAAAAATTTTGCGAGGAATTTGAATTTGACATTTTCAAAGCGAAAAAACGCTTCCCTGAAGTCGCCAAAATCACATTTTTGCGACTTTTCGCTTTAGTATACAGGCTTTCTCTGAATAAGGAAAACGTTTTTCATCTTTGAAAATGTCAAATTCGGATTCCCTGAATGTTTTTACCCCTAGAAGGATCAAATTTTTGAAAATTTTTTCACGTGCGTGGCCCCCTAGTAGCTCCAAAATCTGTAGTAACATTCGAAATAATTAGCAGAAACGTCGTCCTCGATAACTTGTCACGTTAGGGAGCAGGCCCAGGGTGACGGTTTATCGATGACAACGGAGGGGGGAATGTAAATTTGTTGGCTAACGCGACCAAACTTGGTATCCCCGGTAATCTGGGGACCACTTATAGAAGGTCGACTGTTATTAAGAGTGAACAAAAATGGAGTGGAAGAAGTTGAAAATAAAATAGAAGATATTACTATATCACTTATTTTTATTAGTTTTTTTTGAAATTTTAAAATGCGAAAGAGGCCTCTAATTACACTAGATTCCGTATATACAGGGTGAGTAAAAAAGTGCATTTTTGTGATTTTGGGGCCCAAACAATTTTTTGGAACCGAAAAATTTTTTTATACTAAAAATGATCCGATCGAGTACGCGCATTCTCGAAGCATGAAAACGCTTTTTTGACCCTGATTCAGGGAATGAGGTTGGTGTACGGGCGAAAAAAAAATTTCGAGTCAATACACCAACTCGATTCCCTGAATCGAGGTCAAGGAAGCGTTTTCAAGACGATTTTCCGGTCCCAAACAATTTTTTCGTACCCCCAAAAAGCACAAAATGCACTTGTTTTTGACTCATCCTATAAATCACATATACTTATAAAGACATATTATATACAAAAATTATGGTTGAACAATAAAAAGTAAAAGACGAAAAAATAAATATGAACGGACTTTGACTAATCACATTCCATTCCAAACAAGTCAAAAGCTATCTCAATATGCCTGCAATATAGCATCTTGATATTAAGGAGCCATTCATAACGTTTTCATGTTTTCATGGGGAGGGTCTAAAAAATCTAACGGTTCTGGGGAGGGGGGAAAGGGTCACGGAAAATTTTGTAAACGTAATTTTGGATGGCCCCTTAAAGGACCAGTCCGGTCGGAAAAAAGTTGTCCATTTTTGTTGATATTCGGAAAGTTCATGAAAAATGGAGTATTTTTTGTTTTTACGGTATATTCTGAATTGTTGTTGGAAAAAAGGAAAACTGGAAAAAAGCCTAAAGCTTAAGCCTAAGCCTAAGCTTAAGCTTAAGCTTAAGCTTAAGCCTAAGCCTAAAGCCTAAGCCTAAAGCCTCCCCCCTGCCGTAAAAACAAAAAAATGTTCCATTTTTCATGAACTTTTCGAATATACAATTTTTTTCATAGTATTTTTTTCCGAGTAGACTGATCCTTTAAACACTACTATAGCAAGCAATTAGAGATAGGACATGTTCGGACACGGACAATATAAAAATATAATTTAAATAAAAACAACTATTTTTTAAAGTTATAAAATTGACAAAATGCCTTGTCTCAAAAATTTCACCGAGGATCATGCTAAAGAATTAAAGCGGTGTAACAACAGCATATTTTCAAGCACCAATCTACTTTTGGAGATTTTGATTCCATGCGAAAGAGCACAAAATTTCTCTCCAAAAGTAGACTGGTCAATAAAATTTTCACAGATTTTCTAAAAATTTATGCTGTTATCAAAAATCGAAATGCAAGAGAATAGCATAAATACGCTTTCCCTCAGGAAAAAAGCATAAACATTCATAGGCTATCACTAAAACGACGATGGACACTCTTTTTAGACTGCTTTGAAGAACGGCGATGACTTGCGTCATAAGCATAGGTTGTCGTAAAAACCATTGTGGTGCGAGCCGTTTCGGGTGTTGAGACTTCGCTATTGAATCCAGAGTCGTCGCTAGTGTACCGGCCATGCTCATTTCTCGTGGTACTAATGGAAGATGAAGGAGTCTCGTAAATGTCAACCGCCGATGAGAACATTCTCTCAGTGCGGGTGTATATTGATGGTGATAAATCCGATGTTTGAGAATTCATGTCATCAAGATTTCGAGGTCGATGTGTATTTTCCAAGGGTGTTACAAAATGGAATGGTTCCAAGTTAGGTAGTATGCGGAATTCTTCATCTTCTTCTCGAAGAACATGGTGCGCACATTGCTCAGCAACATGACTTTCAGAGACTTGGGAAAAAACTTTTCTCGAGATGGCGTTTCTCAAGGCAGCACGCAAAGTTTCCTAAAAAATTGTAGGAATAGATTTGTGTTATATATTTGAATTGGGCAAAAGTTTTCGGATCCGATCGGGACTCGAACCTGGACCTCCTGGCTACCCAAGTGCACTACCATTGTGCTATCGAGATCTCTATGCCCGGAAAGATTTGTGTTATCTTAACAATAACTTACAATTTCGTATTGAAACTCGTCTCGAAGTGTTGTTTCGACTTTCGACACCAGCTCACTGCAATATTGTTGAGAGTTGTGGTGATAAGCTTGGGCTCTAACATATTCATCGACGGCGAATAACACAGACAAAGCAGCTTGTACGGAAGAAGGTAGCATAGCCAAGATTTCATCTAAAATGGTTAAATTTAAAAATTTATACTAAAACAGGAATGACGGATCTGAATGAACGGTTATTCTAGGGGTATTTAGGCGCTCTTAATCTTCCCTGAATTAGGAAAACGTTTTTTGAAAATCTTTTCACGTGGTTGCCCCCCCCCCTATTGTGTAGTAGCTCCAAAAGTTCTCTGGAGGGATGAGAGAATCTAGAAAATCTTTTTATGCAAACAATTCTGTGTGTAATTTTTTATTTTCAATTCTTAAAAAAATTTCAGCAGATGTTCATCGAGATGATGTACCAGAAAGTGTCACACTGCGGGAGACGAGAACATGCCCGCAGTAATCAAGGCCAATGAGTTCTTTATTTTGTGTTAGTTTACTCAATTTAAAAAAAAATTTTTTGGGATCATCCAGAAAGTCACATATCGTTTTTTGGAGGGAAAAATATCCATTTTTGGTGAACAAGTTACTTAATTTTTCGATTTTCGCGTCAATACACCAACTCTATTCCCTGAATCAGGGTCAAGGAAGCGTTTTCATGGGGTTAACCCAAACATCATCAGGGGGTGTAATTTTTGAATTTTTTTATAGTTATATGACTCCCCTATATAGTAGATTTTGCTTAAAATGCCATAAGTTTTGTTACTGCCATAAGTTTGTGTTATTTACGGCGTGGCCTTAGTCTGGTGGACAAACCTCTTTAGTGACCTGGGACTCGCGGCTTTTGTCGATTATGCAACGGAATGAATGGAGCACAGTAGGGCGCACAAAGGAACGAGGCCAAGATTTGCGGCTGAGTTGCCCTAAAGAACTCGGAAGAGATATGCCATCGGCTTAAGTTTGTGTGTATGTGATTGTGCGACAGTTATATGCGGCAGGGGCAGGTGCGACAACAGGAGGAAGAAGAAAAAATCTCTGGGATACCGACGATCATTAACCTGTTGATTCAATAAGATTCAAATGAAACAACAAAAATTGGCAAAAATTGAATTTCCTTTGTTTCAATCGAATTGGTTAAACTCATCAATAAATCGTTGAGCTTGAAATAATTAATTAGCAAAGAAGCGGAACACAATTTGAAAATTTTTCTCCATTGTCGACCCCGTAAGCCTAAGTGCCGATATGGTAATCTCGAATTCCGCAACAGACGCCCATCAGCCGCTCATTCATTAAGCTCGGCCAATAACAGATGATCTAGACATTCAAATCTCAACGAAAACCATTCACCATTTATATGCTCTCCTAATTTGGGCATTTCTCATAAAAAATTCTAGCCGCAAATGAAACAATTGAATGTGCCGAGAAAGATAGTGCTAGCGTTAGAACTATCAGTTGTGTATACGGCCCATTGTCTTCTCCTCTTTTGGAATAAGATTTTGTATAAGAGCCCCATCGGCAATCTCCCATTCCGGCACAATAGACCTATATTTCATCTCATAAAAAAGCTATCGAAAACTCCCCCTGAAGTGCAACACTTATTAACTTTTTTTGCCTTCAAATCAACATCAATCATAGTGGGAGATCGAATTGGAAAAAGTTCGTTCCTTTCACCGACTGAAACACACCTTGTGTGGGACACAACGGGGTGCCTCAAGAAACGGCTATTGTTATAATCACCGATGTGTTCAAGGTTTTTTTCGGAATGTCTTTCGGGAAAGAAAATGCGGTAAGCAGTGATAGGCTTTTCTTTCTTTCACGAGAAAGGGAGAAGGAGAAGAAGAAACTCGCGCATTCAAGACAGAGTCAAGGACGCTTGTCTGTATCAACTTTAAAAAAAACAGCGTTTCGAAATTTTTTTTGGCTACCACAGAACTTTTTATTGAATCAGGCAACGTGTATATTGAAACGAAAAAAAGAAGTGGATAGTTTTTTATGCATCCCTGCGTGGTCGTATGGCGGGAGAATTAGGATTAGTTAGTACTTTCTAATAAAAAGAGACTAAAAAACCCAAGTTTAAGCCTAAGCCCGAGCCTAAGCCCAAACCTAAGCCCAAGCCAAGTTAGTACTAATCTGATTTTTCCGCCATACGACCACGCAGGGATGCATCAAAAAGCTATATTCATGTTTCTTTTCGTTTCAATGTACTTGTTACCATAAAAAGTTCCGTGGTAGCAAAAAAATTTTTCAATTATAACATTCCCTCGATGAGCATTGTAATTTTCTTGTCTGTTATCATTTTTCAACCGTCTTTTGAGTTTGAACTTCCATGAAAGAAAGAAAAAGAACATCTGTTGCATGAGGGAATCTGTCGTGCCTTGCTACTCCCATAAATGACCTCGATGGAAAATAATGGAGGATATGAATTAATTAACGGCCAAAAGACAAGCATAAGTCGGTATTTTCTCAGAGAAAGAAGAAGAAGATGAAGAAGTCTGTGTGATGTACTCCAAATCAAACAAAGAAAAATTATGAACGCCGATGATCATTTTTGAATTAAAAAGTGAAGAAAGGGCACGATGAAGCTTCCGATGAAATTTCGAACGCTAGCATAGCCACAACTGTGTTAATGTGTTAGTCATAAGCTGGCACGACCAGTTATGAATATGTTGGAAGATATTCGGAACGGAAGAAAATAAGCGAAAATAACCAAAGTTTGCACGTGAGAGCAAAAAATGCTTTTGTCGAACAAATTTCAAAATTCAAAATTCGAATTTTTCATTTTTTTCGATTTTTGACGAAATACGTATAACCGTATCTGTTGGAAAAATGTTTGCCTACCATATCTTTATTTGAATAAAACCTTCAAAAACGAAGCATGTTACAAAAAATGGCGCCAGCATTTTTTAAGCCCTATAACCCAGGTACGTTCATAGAAACGACATATCTGTTGAGTTTTTATAAAATATGCATTATGCATTTTACTCAAAAAAAGTTCCAAAAACTACTCCTTTTTCCCCTAAAGTTTGTCTACAGTGACTTTATTGTCCGTGACCTAGAGTGAAAAACTTTATGACTAGAGCCTAAAAAACAAACAATTGAAGCACCATTTTTTGGCTATCGAATGACTATTAAATCAGCTCCTAAGTGTGCTGCCAAGTATCAAATGAACGAAGAAACAACTCTAATGCCTTCACTAAAACCTCATTACGACCTTAGATCCACTAGAAAATGAGGATTAAAACTATATGGGGGGATCAATTACGACCGTAAACGCAAGAAAGACAATAGCCAACTTTTAGGAATGCACAATAACGGGATGATACAAGAACGGAACGATCGAACGGAACGACAAGAATGGAACGATCGAACGGGACGAAGACACAAAACGTGATCGACAAGAACGGGACGATCGAACAAAACGACAAGAAAGGGATGATCGAACGGGACGAAGACCGAGATCTGAAATCGTCCCGTTATTGTTCATCTAGTTTTTATGTTGTTTGAACGAACGTTCCATCCTGTTATTTATTATCTATGCCAACTTTTACTACCTTTTTTTGAGATGTTGTAAAATTCTTTTTCTTCTTCCCTAATTAGATTTCGGAGCCAAAACCAAGAATCATATCCTGTGATCATCACCATATGGCGTTTGATAACAATTGGTGATAAACGTTGCATGTCCGATTAATTTCGCGCAAAGAATATTAAGTGAAACAGGAAATTTCATGAGGATTTTGAAGAAAAAAAGAATGTTTTAAAATTGACAAGGCTATACGGTATATTGCTCAAGTTGTGAGCCAAGTTTGGAGATTGAGTAAGCAAACAATGGTCTTATGATTGATTATGACATGGGCTTTGTTTTTAGCCGCGCTATTGGATAAAATTGCCATACGGTGAATGTCAATAAAAGAGGAAAGATGCGTTTTCAAAACTTTGTGCAATACCTATGGAGTTGGATTTCTAAAAAATTTTACGCAAGTCAATAAAAAAATAATTTGTATATATTCAGAAAGTTGATGAAAAGTGGAGCATTTTTTGTTTTTACGACACATACTGAATCGTTGTAGTTTTTGAGATAATTGCGTATGAAGTTTCGTCTGTGTATTACAACGAAAACATTTATTTCAAATTCCTGATTCAATCAAAATTTATTTATTGACGCTAAAATAATTTGAATTTCTTGAGCATTTAGGAAAAAATAAATACAGCATTTTTCTCAGCTCAATGAGACGAATAAAATGACACCAAAATTATTCAGTTTGAAAATTGTTTTGGGTTATTGAAACGAAAGCCTGATTCATGTTTTTCGTTTCAATAACCCAAAACTATTTTCAAATTCTATAATTTTGGTGTCATTTTATTCGTCTCATTGAGCTGAGAAAAATGCTACATTTACTTTTTCCTAAATACTTAAGAAATTCAAATTATTTTCTTGTCAATAAACAACTTTTGATTGAATCAGAAGTTTGAAACAAATGTTTTCGTTGTAATACACAGACGAAACTTCACACACAATTCTCTCAAAAACTACAACGATTCAGAACATGGCGTAAAAACAAAAGATGTTCCATTTTTTATGAACTTTCTGAATATATACAAACTATGGCAACTGGAGCAACTTTTTTTCGAGTCCACTGGTCCAACAAATCAAATTTTTTTTAATGCATAACATGTCATTTTTGCATGAACCGACTTTTTTTGCACCCATACATTATTGTACCATGTCGTTGCTCTTCGAACGATCAAGACGCTCAATTTTCCCACAAAACATTGAGGTTACGAGTATCTCAAAACAATCATTCAAAAATTCGACAAGCAGGCAGGATTTTTGTATAATGTCATACCATTCTACAAACTTTCACTATCTCGTCATGCCATTCTACAAACTTTCACTATCTTATAAAAACATCTCTAACTTTTCGAAAAAGGCGTTCAATTTCAAAATGGCGCTAAAATGGCACTCGGTTGACGAATCGCCGTGTCTCATTTTGGTATGTAAATTGCGCAGTTCGAGTCGATCTTCTTCAAATATGACGAGGATGGGCCCATCAAAATGCAGGTGCCAATGTTGTTGACAAGCAGATCAACGAAGATAAATTTCCTGGCCCGATCTAATGAGCCCTAATGAAGGAGTTATTTGATGAAGAAGAGTCAGAAATTAATGAGTCTTAAAAAAATCGTATTAACCTGGATACAGAAACCTTATCTGGCTAAACAAACAACAAACGTTGCACTAATGCATGTTAACAGGTGACATGTTATTTCGAGCCAAAAAAATTGTGATAACAAAATGGGTGAAAGTTTGTTTAAGACACCTTGATTTGGCGCTTTTCGCTGGGCTTAGAAGGGATTAGGACACCAGGGCATTTTGAGTTTCACTCAAAATATACATTTTCGTACACTTTTCTATCTTAAACATGGTATAGGCTCTAATGGAATGAAGAGGATGGAACGATATGAATGAAATGATGTAAATGAAACGATACGAATGAAACAACATAACGGAATGAAATCAAATTCAGGGTTTTCGTGTCAATATTCAGACTAGTTCAAACCCGTTTCCGGATGCCGTCAGGAAATGACATCGTTGTTGAGAATGAAACGATACGAGTGAAATTTCAATTTTGATGATTTTTTCAATCATTTGTGTTTGTTTCATTCATGTCGTTTGATTCGATCGTTTCGAATTTGCCTGAGTATTGACACGAAAACCCTGAATTTGGTTTCATTTATGTCGTTTCATTCGAGTCTATGCCTTAAAAACAAGTCATAAAAATGTGCTCATTTTTCATTCAATGTGTTCTCTGTTTTAAATAACAGAAAATATTTATTCTACGACTTTCTGCTCCTGCCACTGTTGTTGTCTATTATTAATATATGGGTTTCTCCAACTTTCCACTTTTATATTTTTCTCCACTTCTGTTCGCTCTTTGTATGAAAGATTTTCTCTCGGGTAAAGCGGTGCCAAGAAAACAGCTCCACCAATGAAGTTTCTGTTTTCTGACTTTTTGATCGAATTGAGTGTTCGATCATGGCTACTTTCTTTGTGTAAAAAAGGAAAGGAACGCAGTGATTTTAGCGCAAAAAGCGTTCTTGCCTAACAACGAGTTGAACAACAAAAAATTTTTTCAGAAAAATTTTTCTAGAGTTAATGAAGCTTACCTATAATTAACCTTGGCCTGAGTCATTTATAGGGTTGAAATGAGAAATGTCGAGACCTCACAAGAGGGTGTTGTGCAAAAACGAAATCTTGAGTTCAAAATTTTAATTGCTTGTCACACTACCTTTAACTTAGTCTCATGCCCGTCACTCGGAAACATGATTTTATCATAGGCCAACCAACAAAACAGACAGCATAACAGACATGATCGTCGGGCTAATTCAAAAGAAAAGTTCGGAACAAAAGAAAGTGTTAAGAGCAACAGCCGGCGGAGAAATATACGACCTTGAGTACTGCCTTGTTTTCGAGGAAAGTTGGAAAGACGGTTTAACGTTTATGGCATGCGTCAACTTTTTATGAGATGAAAAGACACACGCATTAAAACTTTTTGACACTTTTGACTCTCTTATTCATATGGAAATTAAAAAAAGTTTGTTGCCTTTTGAAATTCGAGGAAATGCAGGAAAAAGAAAACATTGATACATGGAGGGCACTCAAAAAAGAAAATGCTTTCCTGATTCAGGGTCAGTGTATTGAAGCGAAAATTAACTTTGACGTCAAACCCTGAATCAGGGTTTGACGTTCTTCAAATTTTTCCCTTTGTATTGTGTTAGAAAAAAACGACTGGGATTACACTCGCGGAGTAACATTTTTTCAACAGGCCCACCCATTAGAAGACTGTATAAGTTGCCTATACGCTGAATGCGCATGTTCTTCTTCTCCTTTTCTATACCCATTCACTTTAATGAGTGTCGTTTCATGCAACAAATGGTCTTTTCCCACACCAAAAACTGACAGATTAAAGGAAAAAACATCTGTGCGGCGAGTTTTTTGTCAAAGTTTTTTTCAACTACAGATTTGCAACTTCTTAGAGACACGTCTAATCTCGGATAAAACTATCACGATTAACATGCGTTTTTTGGGCGGACACCCACAGCGTCAAAGTTAGACAAAAAAGAGGAATTCAAACCGACCTTTGAAGAGCCAGTAGATGGCATGTGCAATTTTGGTTCGAATGGCTTCGAGTGCTGGGATTCTGGCTAGGAGTTGGTCGAAGAATTCGAATGGTGTTGAGGTGCACAGGTCCCATGACAATGTATTTACAATAGCGATTTCCCAGTCCTAAATACGAATGTCCAAAAATACCATAAAGATTTATATATTCGAAAAGTTCATGAAAAATGGAGCACTTTTTGTTTTTACGGTAAATTCTGAATCGTTGTAGTTTTCGAGATAATTGCGTTTGAAGTTTTGCGTGTGTATTACAACGAAAACATTTATTCATGTTTTCGTTGTAATACATA
>JAQGCP010000104.1:0-22688 GCA_034699885.1 Acrobeloides thornei
CTCGATGATCGCAATCGATTTCTAGCATAAAAATACCCTAATAGTGTCATTTTTAGTGAAATTTTCGCAAAAATAGAAAACCCGGTTTTTTTGCCCACCCTGTATTGACTTTTATCAAATGTTTTCATTCGACAGCACATGGTTCGATCCCGATCTAATCCCCACTTCCTTGCTGGCATTTCCCTCGTATTTGTTTATGGACGTTGGCCTCGTGGCATTTCTCAAGGGTCTTAATCTTCCATCTTTTCTCCGACTTTGGTGCTTTCAATTAGATTGGGTGGTATCAATCCAAATGGATTACAGCACTAAGCGGATTTATATTCTACTGTGATCTCTTTTCTGGTCGCTTTTTAAGTATTTTTATAGACGATTCTTTTTGCTACCTGAATACGGTTTCGTTCCATTATGTCGTTCATTTTGTCGTTTCATTCGTATCGTCTCATTTGAATTTGCCTGAATATTGACACGAAAACCCTGAATTTAGTTTCGTTCCATTATGTAGTTTCATTCGTATCGTTTCAAACCTTTCGTTTCGTTTTTCATTCGAGTCTATGCCCCAAAATTGTGTTAACATCCAACAACAAAAAATTTACATTGATTGGTTGCAAGTTTTGGTCTTGAAATCTGATTCCAGGATTCTGACGGATTCCAATGGCAACACGATTGTCCCGCAAATCAACACTGACACCAAAATTTGTCAATGTTTGATTGTGCTGCGAGGAAATTTGGATGTTTCTCAATTGGTCATTGATCTCTCTGTGCCGAATAAAAGGCTTTACAGTGTTCACCTAAAACAGAAATATTGAAAAAAACCCAAAATTTTGATTTTTTTGATACATTCAACTCTCGATTTAGTGACCCTTTCCGAGGATTTCCGATTTTTAAAAATTTTTCCTCCAACACGACCACGCAGGGATACCGGCGGAAAATTTGGTATATAAAGAAATCAACATGCTATATATACCAAATTTTCCTATCGACATCCCTGCGTGGTCGCTGTCATTAAACAGGTTTGACTGTATCGAGCGTTGACTGTACTTTAAGGAGGTCTCTTGACAAGTTGGTTTCCAATTTTTCGATGGGCACACGCTGATTTGGCAAAACTATGCACAATTCTAGCGGAAAATAAGTTCCTGCTTGGTTTCGCACGGCCGGCCAATCCGGTTGAGTGAGTGTGATATTGTGTCGTTGTTTGTAAAAAGCAACAAGTGAGATTGGGGCTCGTTCACCATCGCCACTTTTAGTGCTAAAATTTATGTTGAAAATTCGAGAGTTATAAAAATATCGCACCTCATATTCTGGATGGCCTCACGAGAAATTCCTTCAATCAAAAATGTGCGACTTGGCGCATAGCTTAGAAACACCCGAACACCTTTATACAGATGCAAAAACTTGCGCCAACCAGGGCTATTCAAGTCTCGTGGAGAGCCATTTCCATTCAGCACTGCACGAGCGGACTCCGCCAAGCATTGTTCTGCGAAGAAAGCGCATTTTTTAACTAAAAATAAATTGTTTTTTTAATAGTCTTGACACGCGAATGCACTTGCGGCAAATGGGAAACTACATTGCCGGTCAAGATAGAGTCACCCAAATTTTTAGGGGATTCTGGGCTCTAGAGTTAACAAGAACGATCGGAAACATTTTTAATCAAGAGATAGTGGTCGAAAAACATATAGTTTTACGCAAAAGTTGGTGTTCCTGCGCCAAAACTTAAAAATTTGGCCTGAATCTCTCAAGCACCCTTTTTCGGTTAGACATAATTATAGAGCCACTTTGATTTTATCGAATTTTTTCACGATTTTTTAATGTTTTTTGATTGAAATCACTAAAATACGCATTTAAGATTCAATGGTTCGACGAGAATCCCATGCTTGTTCGCCACAAAATGAAACGTGCGCCAGCACTTACGAACGATCACAAGCGTCGCCGACTCGATTTTGCGCAACAGAACATAAACAGAGATTGGTCTAAGGTAGGTTCTTTTGGAGTCTTAGTCGGGATTTATAGTCCTGTCGTGTCGCGACACGACAGTGCATTTTTATATCGTACCACAGGTCGTACGATAGCGTTTATAGTTCGGTCGTACGACGTGACACGATAGAAATATAAATCTCGCCTTAGGGAATTGGCCGCAAGAGCTCACTGACATTGTTTAGGTGATTTGGAGTGACGAAAAAAGTGTAATCTTGACGGACCAGATGGATTAAGATATTATTGGCATGATCTGAGGAAGGAAAAAAAAGGAAGGAAAAACCTCAAGACACAACTTTGGAAGTGGTAACGTGATGGTTTGGGCTGCCTTCAGCTCCATAGGAAAGCTTCGATTGGCATTTGTAACAAACAGAATGGATTCATCTTATTACGTGGGCGTCCTCCGGCACTGTCTGCGTCCGTTCTATCAACTTCATCAGAATGAAAACTCTTTTTTGTCCAAGATAACGCACAGGTCCACGTCAATCAAGTAACTACGGGTTGGTTTAATCGCAACGAAATTGATTTATTGGATTGGCCTGCTTGCTCTCTCGACTTAAATTTGATCGAGAATCTCTGGGGAATTCTGAGACGAATTTATGCCGAAAAACGCTACACACTATACAAGAGCTAAAAGATGCAATTTTGGCAAGCTTGGGCGGATATCGACCAAGAAACGATCGACAACCCGGTACACAGCATGGAAAATCGTATTTTTCAAGTTATTAACCGTAACGGAAGTGCTACAGATTATTAGGCTTGTTTTTTGTTGTATTAATGTTGTTAAATAAAGTTATTTGAAAATGGCTCTATAATTATGTCCAACCGAAAAAAGAGATGTTTTGAGAGATTCGAGCCTAATTTTTAAGTTTTGGCCCCAGGACACCAACTTTTGTGTGAAACTATGTTTTTCGAGCACTATCTCTTTATTAAAAATGTTTCCAATCGTTCTTGTTAACTCTAGAGCCCAGAATCCCTAAAAATTAGGATGGCTCTATCCATCCTAAGACCGGCAGTGTAGTTTGTCCATGTCGCAAATGTAACGCAGGTGCATTCGCGGTTAAAAAATTTCGAACTTACCATCCACTACCAAGGCTGGGCATGGATTTCGGTTATTTTCAATTATACGAACGCCTTTTGCTATGCCTAAATTTAAGGAAAAAAACTATTATGGCTTCTAAAGCTAGCTTTTTACCAGTTCTGATGACAATTCCATTTGCAGAGGGTATAAATTTTTCAGGATTATTTTCGAAGAGTTTTCCAACCCCAACTGAGGCATATTCTTGGCTAAAAAGAATAGATTTTTTAAAGTACACTTTTTAATTTAATTTACCTGTTCACAGCATGTTGACTTGTCAAGAGCTCCAAGAAAGTCCTCAAATCACGATTAGCCTGCTTGTCAACGTCAATTGCCAAGCTAGGCATGAAGTCCGTGAGGTCCAGTTCGAATGATTCTGATTCTTGGAGGAAGATTTCAACTTCCGAATTGAACAGATATTTTTTGCAAAAATCATTCATCTCGCCGGGCTTGATTACCGCGGACTTCTAAATGAACTTTACAAAATTTAATTTTAAAAGTTTAAGGATTTTTTTACTGTTAAAATGAAAAAATTCGTGTGAAATTATAAGCAAAAATAGAAATCCGAATTTCAATGTGAAATTGGCTCAGTGGTAGTGCTCTTGAATTCGAGCCCAAAGGTCCCCGGTTCGAATCCCACCTGTGTCGATTTGATTTTGCCTCATCATGTATATGTATGGATCGAGATAAAGTTTTCAATATGAAAAAGGTTACCAAAAGTTATACCTTGCCAGGCGGAAAGTTTATAAGCATATTCGTGTACAAGTTCTTTCTCCCATCGTACACATAATCCAATTTTCCTTGAGTACCAAAACCCCGAGTTTTTGAGTACATAGTTATGAGTAAATCACAGCATAAGCGGCGATTTAACGACCGCTCGCCACTAAAAAAACAAAAATTTTTGTTTTTCATTTTTAAAACTTACTCATCAACAGAGCCCTTCGTCAGGGGAACATCTCGTTGGCCGTGCCGGATGATGTCCACATCATAGCGATAGGCCTTGCTATTCGGTCTTATTCTAATAGGATATACAGAACTGACACCTTCCGTCGTCGTTTTAAACTCTTTGGCTGGAGCCAACTTTGGTGGCTAAACCAAAAAATTGTTTTCAAATCAAAAAAGCGTAAAAAATAGGGTGGCATAATTTTTTTCGAAGCAATCCCATCTTCTCTTGGGTTTTCCAGAAAAAGGTAAAGTTGAAAATTACTTTCTTTATTGACCCCTCCTTATAATACTAGGAAAATGTTTTACCAAGTTGGCTATAGATAATCCACCCAACTTCTGAGAAACAGACATCTCTAAATTTTTCGCAATAACTGATACAAAATATGTATACACCCCGAATTTTCGAGGTTAGCCATGTTTTTGTAGTTTTCACGAATCGAAATCTGTTCCATTCGATAGAGCATGGCTGAAACCATGTTCGAGAAAAAAAAAACCGCGTCAGTTTTCGACTTTGTGAAAATTTTTTGGACAAAAAATGTTTTTAACGAACCGAAGTACTTTTCGAAACGCAATTTTGGCGGTGGTACAGTAATGTGCTGGGCTGCCTTCTCTTCGCAGCAAGGCCCATTTCGCATCGAATGAATAGCGCTGAATAAATTAAAGTGTTGCAGAGCCGTTTGAAGTCATTTTGGGACCGGGCTTGGGAAAGAGGAATTCGATTTCAGCAGGACAATGCGGCAGTTCATACCAGTATGCAAATGAAAATTTGGTTCTTTCAAGAAATGTACAACTTTTGGCATGGACATCGCGCTCCCCAAATCTGACTACGATGGAAAACATGTGGGCGATTATTGTTCGATGAAAACTCCAATATAACACTTTTTGAGACTAAAAAAAGAGGAAGCATAGTCTCTCGGTACGCCGTCGGACCGTCCGATCTTGCAAGTTAAGCAACGTTGGATCCGGAGCGTCTAAGTACGGTTTCCGAAGTCTTAAGCATGTGAAATCCCCTGGCGTTGGGCATGCGCAAAAAGCTCCAGTAATTTGGGAGTAATTCCTGTTGTGGAGTGCGTACCCCTCATCCCTTCTGAAAATGAATAGGAAGAGAGAGACAGGAAAAAAAAGTTGCAAAAAAAAGCTAAAAACAAGCCTTTAAATGAAATCGACAATTTTGAAGAGAACAAGGGGGTTAAAAATCGTTTTGTCTAAAAATTTTTCACGGTTTTTTCACCGTAACGTAGTTTCCAACCATGAATGGAACAGGCTTCGCTTCCTGAAAACTACGAGAACATGGCGAATCTCGAAAGTCCGGCGTGTATACATATTTTTGCGACTCAGTGTAGCTTCTAAGCAAGTTATAAATGATTTTTGTTATAAACAAAGAAAGAAAACAAGTCCAAACCGACCGACAAAAAAATATCGGCGTACAACTGTGCTAGAATGGCACGGCTGGGCATCTCACAAAAACCGATTTGCATATTTGCGGAGTCGATTTTTTGAAAAAGAGATGAAAGAAGAACTTAAGATAAGATCGATGCTTTTAGTTCTCACCAGAAAGTGAACGTTCTTTTTCAGATGTATTCGTTCATATATTTGATTTGCCTTTTCGTCCAGTGTCAATATTTTGGCGCGAATTTAAGCTTTTATTTTTTACTATTTGGTGGATCGACGATTGTTTGGACATTTATAAATGACCGTTTTTCACTCAATTTCTAGAAATTCACGTCTGCCAAAACATCGTGAAAATCATATGATCTTGTGTCTTTTTGCTAGTTACAGTGTTTTCATGAGTATAATCAGGCCCATATATAAGTATTTAGCGATGGATGGGGGAGAAAAATTTTTACCATCGGATCGGTTTTGGGGTAACACTGTAATTCGATTTTTCGAAAAAAGAAAAATTTGACAAAAATTGCCGAAAAATGACCAAAAAGTCGAAAATTTTGTCAAAAATTGAAAATTTTGATGAAAATTAATTTTAAAAGTTGCATGTTTTTGTTAAAACATTGCCATTTTTGAAACAAATGGCAAATTTTTGATATTTTTTGGTGAAAAAAATTTTCTCGAACGAACTGTTCTTAAATGGGACTGAGTACAGGGGGCGGCAAAAGTCCTGGTCTAGGCGGACAAAAGTCCTGACATTGTCAAAAACGCTGAAAAGGTGTTTTCTCGTCCAGAATTGTCGAGAAAACACGTTTTTGAAATGTCAAGACTTTGCCCCTTGGGTCAGGACTTTTGTGCCTCCCCCTGTAATTACACCGAAACGTTCTTGAGTTGGCATTACTTGACCAGAAATAGAAAAAATATCGCTTTTCACATCGCCAAAAAGTTCAAAAACGGCATTGATTTGCTATAGATTTTAATTTTCTGGTTTAATACAGAGAAAATTTTTGGCTAGATGTTTTTTGGCACTCGTTCATGGTCGAAATTTGGAGTAAAGTCTAAAAAAAAGTTATTTTTTAGATAATTTTTTCAGCTTTCAACGGTTTTTGCTACAAAATTGTTTTGCCTAATTTGTAGGAAATGGTAAAAAATTGAAAAAAAATTTCTGGAGAGAAAAAAATCTAAAAATAAACTTGTTTTTCATTAAAAATTTTTAAACAATTCAGTTCTTTTCCGCTCACTGTACAGAGTTTATTTTTTTGAATTTTGGAACAATTGCTTTAATAGGCTCTAAGACTTTGTACAACTATATAAAAAATAGCGGGCGTACTTTTCACAACGATCGATTTTCTCCACTTTCCCATGGTCAAAATCAAAAAATTTCTTCATATTCGTGTTTCCCATAACAAAAAATCCCGGGATACATTTTATCCCTTGTGGTAAAAATTTGAATTTTCAACAAAAAAATTCAAATCGGCTGATTTTTTTATACCCAGGGGTTTTCGATATGGGGAATTCAAATCTGAAGAAATTGTTTAATTTTGATCATGGGAAAGTGGAGAAAATCGATCGTTGTGAAAAGTCCTAGAGCCCTTTAATAAACATTATGTTATTTATTCAGGCAAAATTGCCTGATTCAATCAAATTTGTTTATCGAAATGATTCGCCAAGCATGTTAAAATTTAGGCACTACTTTTTCATTTTTATTTTCACGCTTACTTTTTTCACGTTATAAACTATCACTTTTAAAACTTTAAAAAAAAATTGCGCCACCTTGTAAATTTAAAAAAATTGCCACCCTGTAAATTAAAAATTTGTGCCAATGTATAAATTTTCCATTGTTTTTGTTGATTTTTATTTAGTGCACAGTTTATTTAATTTTTTGGAAAAAAAGTAACGCCGATTTGCTTTTTGAAAATCGAATTTTTACGGGGATAACCTCCTAATTTTTTAAATTTTTCTAGGGGGTACCCCAAATTTTTTGTTTCCTTCACACCTAATCCCTACCTTCTAGCCAAAAAAGCCCGCATTTTTTACCGCTGAGATCTCGTGGTTCTGGACGTACGGACACAGAAACAGTTTATATTTATGATTTACAGGGTGGCAATTTTTTAAAAATTTACAAGGCGCGCAATTTTTTTAAGTGAAAAAAAGTAAGAGTGAAAAACCAGAAACGTGAAAAAAAGTAATAGTGCCAAAATTTAGCATACTTTTACTCCGTCTCGGATTTATTTCACAGAGTTTTTCACGAATTTAGTTCATCGGATTTCTTTTACGGATTTAGTTCAAGAAATACATTTTTAAATTTATTCTTTTAAAATTTGAATTTTCCGTGAACTAATCATGTGAAAAACCATCTTTTTTAAATGTCGTTGAGGTGATTTCGATCCTAATGTCTTTTTTGAAATAAAAACAATTCTATCAGGGGTGCAAAAGTTAGAAAAATAGGAATTGTTGACCGGCATAGTTAGGGGAATTTTTTTAAATGAAAAGTTTTTGAGCGCCTCCAAATCCTCCCAATATTTTGCAACATCGTGTGCTAGTAAGATTTTTTTGCTGAAAGTCCACTAACTTTTGCCTGACAGTTGCTACTAGGATGGATGCAAAAGTTTCAGACTTGTCCAAAAGTTTTAGAAATTTGTTTATTGGCCCAGTTCCAGAAACAGCCTGAACGGGCCGCATGCTTGTTTCTGGAACATTCATTTTATCTTTACTTTTTATCGTATTTTATTAAAATTTTGAACTTTTTTGCAGTAAAATGGCAGATGCTGAACCCAGACGTGTTGAAATAAATTCATTGAGCATACAACAGTTGAGTGCCTTGCAAAAACAGTTCGAAGCGGAAATCTCATTTTTCCAGCAGTCTTTAAATGAGTTGAAGCAATTCAGTGCGAAGTTTGGTGCTTGTGAGAATGCGGTTTCTTTGATAAACCCTCAAGAAAAGAATAAACCTGCGTTGGTGCCGTTATCGGAATCGGTAGGCAGAAAGATCCTGTTATACTTTGAATTTGTGTGATGTTTCTTAAAGGTCTTTACGGCAAAAAACACTGTGGAGCATTTTATCTCCTAGCGTTTATAAATAAGACCGAAATAAAAATTGAAGAGGAGTTTCTTGGACAATTATAAATTTGTCTGAGGTGACACTATTCATACATTTTTCAACTTTCTATCCTAATACCGATTCTTTTGCAATTCAGATTTCTAAAATCCAATTTTCAGGTCTACATAAAAGCGAAGATCCCCGATCCAGACAAATATTTAGTGGACATTGGCACCGGTTACTATGCCGAAATGACAATTGAGCAAGCGAAGTTGTATTTTCGAAGAAAATCTGCCTATGTTGAACAGCAAGTTGAAACAATTCAGCACAAGCTTTTGCCGGAAAAGCAGAAAGTCCGTCAGATTATTGTTGAGACGCTGCAAAAGAAGATCCAAGAAATGTCACTCTCAATTCAGCCTCAAAGCTCAGAGAATGCTACTTCGTGATCATATAATTGTTGATATGTTATTTTTGTGCAACAAATTTTGTTTCGTTTGGATTTTTATGTATTGTAATTGGATGAAAACTGTTTTGGGAAAAATTGAAAAATTTCCAAAAAAATTGGAGCTAAAAAATTCAAATTTTTTATGGTATTAAAATTTGTTGTTTTATTATGATTGCCTTATATCTTATGGTCTCATATATGACAATAAAGCTTGTTTTTATTTTTGAATATTTGTAAAAGGTATTACCATGAGGAATATTTTAAAATTGTAAAATTCTTAAAAATAAGGAAAAATGATGCCCCTGTGGGAGACTCCTATGTAAAATTGCTCCTCCAAAATGAAATTCTCGCTACGTGCTTCACCCTTGCTAAAAGTCGACTGTAAATCAATTTTATAGGCACACTTTTTAAAGATGAGAATTGAACCTTTATCAACGTGTGAGCGAAATTTTATTCGAGAATGTATTTTGATTAATAAGGTAATCCTCCTTTGTTTTTTAAACCTGTATAAAATTCGCATTTTTAGCGTGTTGATGGGCGTTCATCGGACGATTTTCGAAAGTTTGATATTTCTATTAGCGAATCAGATGGGATTATAATAGCTATGTTGGGAAAAACCAAGTTCGTTTGAAATGGATGCAAATGTGTCAGAAAAAATTCATTTGTATCCGGAAAATATTAACTTTTTTAAATGTCCTTTTTCAGAGTTTCTGCTCAAATCAACTCCCATACGTTCCAGCCTCGTCCACATCACCCTCAGAATGGTTCCCTTCATATTGACGTCGATATGTCTCCCATGGCTTCTCCTAATCATGATAATCGGCTATTAGGACGTCGCGGACTGGAGCTCACAAGTTTCCTTGAAGCGTTGTACCGTGACTCAGAATGCATCGACTTTGAATCGCTGTGTATTAAAGAGGGCGAATTGGCCGTAGAGTTGAAGATTATGGTCAGAATTTTGGACGATGAAGGTTCTTTGTTCGACTGCGCATCGATTGCGATTACTACGGCTCTATCTTTATACCGCAGACCGTTTGTAGAAATTCGAGATGGACTCGCAATTACGGTGAGTGGTGTGGAAAGCACATGAATGATGAGGCAGAGAGACTTGTTGAACTCAATTTTTTGAGGATAAAAATCAAGGTCTTAATCTTTGACGTTATGAAGCCATTTTATCTTCTCGCGTTGATAAATAAGACCGATAAAATAATTGCTTAGGAAGCTGTCTGGGACAAGGCTAACCTTTTCCAGTAAATCCTAGGCATACATTTTTGGGTAAAAAACATGTTTTGTTACCAAAAACATCAAGATTTCTACAAAAAATTTTTTAGAAAACTTAACAGGGGATCAAGGCAATTTTTCCGATTTTCGGGGGAAAATGGCGAAAAAATCGACTTGGGGACCAAGGGGATTTTCGCCCCTTCTGAAATAAAACCCTAGATACGCTATAGCTCACAAAATGCAAATGGAATTATCAAAAAGCTAATAGCATTAAAAAGTAGATAGGCTTCCAAAAATTGGGGCCATAATTGTTGTACCATAGAAATATATATGAGATTTTGATTTTTCGAAATCTGAAAAAATCGAGATTTTGGGGTCGAAATTACGATTTCAACGCATCACTACAAGTGCCTATCTTTATATGAAATAATTTTTTAATTTTTAGTACTCGGCCAGTGAAAAAGCACTGGTTCCAATCGATCTCTACCACAAGCCATTCAGCATCACTTTTGGATTTATGAAAGATATGTATGTTCTTTTTATTTTCGATGTACAAATTCAATGAGAAATTTTTCAGCTCTTTTCCAATTTTGGACCCAACTGATCGTGAGACTCTTTGTTTGGAGGGCAGTCTAGTTATTGGATGCAATAAGCGTGGTGAAGTTTGCAATCTCTTTCAGAGTGGACGTCTGCTTATCAACCATGAAATGGTGACTTTTTGAAATATTAAGAAATTACTAAACGAAAAAGTGATTCAAAAATCGATTTTTGAGCTCAAAACTGGACCAAAAATCGACTTTTTAGGCTCAAAATTAGACCAAATTTCTATTTTTGCACTTAAAAATGGTTTAAAATTCGGCTAATTTTTTTCAATTTTCAGGTGCTGAAGTGCATTGCCCGTGCATTGTCTCGTTGTGAACACGTCACGGATTTGATAGTCGCAGTTGTAGAAAGACAGAAGAGATCAGAAATGGGCGTTACATCAGTTCCAATGGAGATTACAAACCCAAATGTTCCGGGCCATGTTTCAAAAGCGGAAGAAGAAGAAATGTCAATTGGTTGATATTTTTTGTTATTATTACAAATATTATTTTTATGCTTGACGGGTAATTTGTTATACTATAAATAAATTTTTTGTTGATGAGTTAATATGGAAAAAGCTAAATTGTTAACACAGAATTAAACGATCATGCGTTGCTGTTAACCGACCGCAAATTTTCACCAGAAAACCGGCTGTCAGCACTAGGCCTTTGGTTACCGACCGTTTATTTTGAAACATTGGGTATATTTTTTAATATTTTTTTACTTAGAAAGAAACCGACTTTATTTTCGCTTCAATACACACATCTCTTCCCTAAATCAGGGCCATGAAAGCGTTTTCAAAATTCTGCAATGCGCGCAATCGATTCCTCACACAGAAAAACCCCTATAGGGTTATTTTGGTGAAAATTTAAAAACTTGAAAAAATTACTCAAAAATCCGGTTGTTTTGGACACTCTGTAGTCCACTAGACATCGCATCACAGATCACAATTTATGGTTATCGAATTTTTTTTACATTCTCGAACCCTTTTATTACTTTGATAACAGAATTCTTTTCATTGATTTGCTTGAAACAGACCACTCAATTTTGTGATATCTAAATTCAAAAGAAAAGAGTTGTTTAAATCATTTTTGAAAGTTAAAATGATTCTGTTATTAACATTGTTGATATTTCCTCCTGCATATGGTTTGTTAATCCGAGATCATCAAACGGCATTGCCATGCTCAACGAATATTACTACCGCATGGGTTGATATCGCCTTGCTGTTTGATGTTAGTTCAAATATGGGGGATGCCAATTTGAGACAGGTTGTTATTGTTGGGTGAATCCAAATAGTTCGTGGACTTCACTTTTCATTTTTCACTTTTTTATACTCTATCGATAGAGTATAAAAAGTAGAGATGGGATTTTTCCGGGAATAAACTGATTTTTCTCAGATTTTCCGGTTTTTTCCCAGATTTTCCGGTAAAATCTGGAAGAAATCTCTTTTAACCCCAGAAAAATCCATTTACAAGCACCAAAATGTAAAAATTTCTTCCCTATGAGATTCTAGAAATCAAAATCTACAATTTTTGTGAAGATCATTTTTTGCCAAGACGTCAAAAATCTGGAGAAAAATCAATTTTTTTCACAAATTATGGTTTTATCATAATTGGAATTTCCCTGGTTTTCAATAAATTTTGTTTATTGATACGATTGATCAAACACTATAAAATTCAATCGTTTCTATTTTTAGCGATTTTTCTCCAATTTTTTGAAGTTTTGGCAAAAAGTGTTGTTCACAAAAATTTTAGATCTTGATTTCTAGAACATAGGGAAGAAATTTTTATATTTTGCTGCTTATAAATAGATTTTTCCGGGGTAAAAAGAGATGTTTCCAGTTTTCCCGGGAAAATCCGGATTAATCCAATTTTGAAAAAATCCGGAAAAATCTCAGCCCATCTCTAATAGAAAGTGAAGTCCATGAACTTTTGGATTCATCCACTAATTATGAAAATTTAATTTTTAAGTTAAATTTTTAGCTCGGACTGTCTCTCTCGTCCGAGCTGTCACAGTACACTTTTGGAACTTATGATCAACCTCACACTACAAGAATTGGTATTATAACATATGCATCGAATGTTACCGTTCTTGGGAAATTCAAGACGTTTAGCAATTTTAGTCAAGTTGCAAGCATTTTGGCGTCTTTGAAAGCAACGAATGACAATAGTTCAGCCGGGATAGATAAGTATGTATGAGAAAAGAAAGCTTAAGATAAAAATTTTCAATTTCAGAGCCCTTAAACAAGCCGAAAATTGGATATGGAATGAAGAAGAATCTGATGACAACTCTTTTCGAGAACCTGTCATAATTATTTTTGGCGCTTCACTAAAGTATGTGTCAATATAGCTATAAAAACTGAGCCATATACAAACTTTTGGAGCTAGTTCACTTGTTGGGAGGCACTTATCATGGTCAACGAATTTTTTGAGCTATCGCTCGATCCATTTGGACACATTAAAAAATCGAATTTTCGTGTCAATATACAAACCAATTCAAACGAGTTTACAACGAGTCGCTTTGCAATACAACGAGTTTATAATGACTCAGCTAACGTCGTAATCTCCATGCGTAATGCGACAGCTAACGCTTCAGCTAACATCGTAAACCGCTGTTTACATAAGCTAACTAGCAGCCTAAATAATTCTGAAAAACTTCATTTTTTAAATTTTTTGATATCAAAAAGCCATTTTCTTCAAGCCCACCATTTCGCGTTACCCGAGGCGCTCCAGGGAGTCAATGCTCCGGGGGTATGAGCTATGACACCCCTTGGCCCTAAAGAAGACCATTGGGATGTTTTCGACTTATTTTAAAAGAGAGAAAAATTTCGACTTTTGGACCATGATAAGTGCATCCCAATAAGTGAACTAGCTCCAAACCTTTTGCTAGCTTACAATTTTTAGCGGAGCCAACATCCCAAAATTGAAAAACCTTTCTGACGATTTAGCAGCACGAAATTTGATCACTGTCAATTTTAACCCATCCGATAAAGTGCTGACTCAAGTCTTCAATGAAATTCCAGCACCGTCATACAATTTTACCAAATCTTCTTCACTTTATAATGATTTAAATTGGGCTATATTGCAATGTAATTTTTAAAATTTCGCCAATTTTTTAGACTTTTCTTGAAGTAGTACACGGTGATCCAAAATGGAAAAAGGGAGATGGACGAAAATTTAAAACGGTTAAGTCCACTCGATTCAGTTTATCGAGATGATGAATAAATGCTGAGTAAAACGAGGTATATATTACTCACAAAAGAAGAAAACTCACATGGCCGAGTGGTTAGTGTGACAAATTTGCAGTTTATAGGGCTCGAATTCCGGCGCGAAATTAAAGTTGTCCAAATTCTATGAAAATTTTTGCATATCTCCATTTTAACCGCTAAAACACTTTGCAATCATTTTTTGACCATTAAATACTTGTTGGAGGTAAGGTAGGTTTTATAAAAGTTAAAATCACCATTATCATCTAACAAGTGTTTGATTGCAACGTATTTTAGAGGCCAAAATAGAGATATGCAAAAATTTTCAAGAAATTTGGGCAACTTTAATTTCGGGCCGGGATCCGAAACCTCGACCTATAAACTGCACATTTGTCACACTAACCACTTGGCCATGTGATTTTTCTTCTTTTGCGAATACATACCTTGTTTTATTCGTCTCGATGAGCTGAATCGAGTGGAGTTAACCGTTTTAAAATTGCTTCCATTTTTCTTCATTTTGGATCACCGTGAATTTAGTGATGCACAAGTTATAAAAAGTGACAATCCTTGTCACCGGCCAGGAATATGCGAATTTCAAGTACGGACATAAATTGTTCATAATGACGATGGTATAACGTTTTTCATGGCTAGTTTTACGAAAAATGTCGGCTACTTGGCGAAGTGGATAAGGAAGCCGCCCGTCCGATCTGTCAAGTTAAGCAACGGGCGACTTCCTTATCCACATTGCCAAATAGCCGATATTTTTCGTAAAGCTAGCCATGAAAAACGTTATAATTTGTCTCCCGTCACAATGAAAAAAATATTCTCGTGCTCAACATTCGCATATTTTTGACCGATGGCAAGGATTATCACTTTTTGTAACTTGTGCATCCCTAAAACAAAAAGTTTTTAGCCAATTGTTTTTGCGGATGTGCTCAAGTAGTCGCCAACGATTCGAAAACAAATCGTTTACAAAAATACGGCGACTGCTATTTGCTAACAGAATGGTTAGGTATCAGCCAAAATCAAACAGTTTTTCAAATGTGTGATGCTGGATACAATTTTGCTGTGACAAGTCAGCTCAAGAGTAACTCGATTCAAAGTAAAATTTGAAAAAATTAGAATATTAGGACGAAAATTCTGATGACAAAAAATTTAGATGATGATTATTTTCAAGGGATTACCGATCTATGGACTGGGCTGCATAGGAATAAACAAGGAAAATGGGTTTGGTATGATTTGGATGGTAGCGAATTTCCGGTAATTACAATTATTTTTCATACGAAATTTTCGTACATGTACTTTCATACAATTATTTTTCGTTAGTGCAATGAGTACAACGAGTTTCGTTAGTACAACGAAAAGTTCGTACGAAAAATAATTGTACGAAAAGTATCGTACGCAAAGTTTATACGAAAAGTTCTGTACAAAACGTGATGTACGAAAGGTGAGTGTACGAATAGTAACGTAAGAAAAGTGTTTGTACAAAAAATGGCAGTATAACTTTTCGTACAATTGTGGTCCGATGGACTTTTCGTACAGTTATTTTTTGTACAAACACTTTTCGTACGGTACTTTTCGTATGTTATTTTTCGTACACTCATCTTTCTTACATCACGTTTGGTACAGAACTTTTCGTACAGCACGATTTTCTTTTTTTGCAGGTTTAGGCGCGCCTAGCGCGCTAGTTTTAAAAAACCGCCGTGTCGGGGCTGCGCACCGTTTGGTTTTTTGAAATTTTTATGTAAATATTTTTTAGCTCGGAAACTACACCAATTGGGCTCCCGGCTACAATGAAAGCAGCCCCGGAGAATGTATGTATATAGAACGAGATGTGGAAGGAGACCCCTTCTTTTGGTTCCCCGATACTTGTGAGTTAGACAGGACTGCTCTTTTTGATGTAGCCTGCCAATTCGAGGCTTGTGATGCCAGCAGTGGGTGGCCAAATTGTGGTGTCGAATTGATGAAGAAACAAAAATTTAATCGAAATAAAAAATATCGTAGGGTTGTCAGCAATGGCTTGATGTATTTTAAAGAGGTTTAATAAAAGTTTGATTATATAATCCATTTCTTCGCCAGATTTAAATTTCTTAAGCCCATAGCGCAATGGATAAAGAAGGCGCCCGTCCGATCTGGCAAGTTAAAGGACCACTCGACTCGGAAGAAAGTCGCCATAATTTGTATATATTCAGAAAGTTCGTGAAAAATGGATCATTTTTTGATTTACGTGTGTTGACGTGATTGAAGTGAATTGACGTAAATGACGTGAATTGATGTGATTGACGTAAATTGACGTGATTGACGTAAATAACGTGAATTGACGTGACAAAGACGGCATTCTTTATAGCTCGACGAGACGAACAAAACGGCATCAAATTGATCCAATTTGATAATTGTTTTGGGTTATTGAAACGAAAACCCTGAATCAGAGTTTTCGTTTCAGTAACCCAAAAAATTGGATAAATTTGGTGTCGTTTTGTTCGTCTCGTCAAGCTATAAAGAATGCCGTCTTTGTTTTTTTAAATACATCCAATAATTAAATGTATTTTAAAAAAATAAAAAATTCAGGGTTTTCGTGTCAATACACAGTTCAATTCAAATTGTTTTAAAAAATTTTTCAGTTTTCTTCTAAACATCGACTTTTAAGAGTAATTTCTAGGCGAAAAATCGATTGCGCGCATTTTCGAAGCATGAAAAATTAAGGTTGATCCTGAAAATCAGGGTAGAACTGCGTTTCAACGCGAAAATTTTTTCCGAACCGAGGAAGGCGTAACATTTATGGCGTATTCTCGAAAAAAACGCGAAAAAAATTTTTTCTAAAAAGGACCTTTCTAGGCCTAATTTTATGCGGTGAATAGATTGCGCGCATTATTAAAGTGTGAAAACGCTTTCTTGACCTTGATTCAGGGGAAAAAGTTCGTTTTTTGAACCAAAAACTGCCATTTTCGATGTCTCGTTTTCATGTGCCGAAAATGTGCGCATAAAATTACATATGAAACGGTGCTTTCCAGGAAAAAACTCAACATTTCAGATTTTGCGAAAAGTGCGATAAACTTTTTTTTAGACTGCGTTCAAGCATGTAAAAAAGTTGTAAAAAAATTTAATATCAGAAAATCGGGAAAAAATTTCGCGTTGAAACGCAGTTCTACCCTGATTTTCAGGGTTAAACTTAATTTTTCATGCTTCGAAAATGCGCACAATCGATTTTTCGCCTAGAAATTACCCTAAAAAGTCGATTTTTGGAAGAAAATCGGAAATTTTGTTTCTATTTTTCGAGAATAGGCTATAAATGTTACGCCCCCTTTAAGTTTTCGTAAATTTAGTCTTTAGTCTCTCGTTAATTCTAGTTTAGTCTTTAAGTTCTTTACTTCGTCAGATCAACCTCGAACACATGGCTTTCAATCAATTTTCTTTGTTTCCTATTTTTTTAACCAATTTTTAAGCTCAGAAATTCAAGAAGACGTGAAAAATTCACTTGTTGAGATCAAGCCACACTCAAGAGCACAAAACTCAAGAATTTGACAAATTGAGGTAGGGAAAAATTTCTCGGTTGAAACACTCAAAATCTTTCTCTTCGAAGATCATCCCATGTGGCTTTTTCGGTGGAGCAAAAATAGAGTTGTAGGAAGGAAAAAAGTTGTGGAAAAAGATTTAAAATATTCAAAAATTTTCAATTTTTGTATTTTCAATTTTCAAAAATTTATATCCATTATAAACTAACAAGGAACACTCTCAAATTGCCATCCTCAGATTTTGCCGAAACCGGACTCAAATCGATTCCTCATACCCGACTTGATTATAACAATTTTTGGATTTTCGTTCCCATAGGGCCATCTGACCGAAATATGAGCGTTTGAAGTTTGCTGAATATACCGTAGCCAGGGTTGCACAAATTCTCGGAACTTTGAAAAAATTGCGGGAATATTCCCGTTGCCTGATTTTTCAATAAAATTGTGTTTATTGGAACGATTGGTAGAGCAACGGAAAACAAATTATTGGTCATGAAGCATAAAATGATTTCAAAGAAAATCAGACAACGTTTTTCTCCTCATTATGCTTCCGGGTTCGAATCCCGCGTCAAATTTAAACAAATTCCATGAAAATTGCATATTTTGGCCTCTAAAACACCATTAAATACTTGCTGAAGGTGTATAGTAATAGTGACTTTAATTTTTATAAAACCTAACTTCACTATACAGCTCCAGAAGTATTTACTGACCAAAAAATGATTGCAAAGTGTTTTAGAGGCCAAACTAGAGATATGCAAAAATTTTCATGGAATTTGGACAACTTTAAATTTGATGCCGGATTCGAATCCTAGATCTATTAGTGCAAATCCTGGCTCATTAACCACTCTGTCATGTGAACCGTAGCGCCTTGTACAATATATAAGTTGTTTTAATCATCTCGTTGAGCTGAGTCAAATGGGTTACACGTTTTTAAAACTTCGAATTGTCTCCAATTTTTGCACACAATATTTTTTCCTGAATCAGGGTCAAGAAAGCATTTTCACGTTTCGGGAGTGCGCGCAATCGATTTCTCGCATCAAATTACCCCCAATAGGGTCCTTTTTACGGAAAATTTTTTATCCCAAATGGTCGCAAAATGTGCTTTAAGTATTTGATAAAAATTTATTTATTCCAAATAAATGGTACAAACATTGTTAATAAAAATAAAAACATTACACAAATGGCACATGAATTAAAACCAAATTCATAGATACGGAATATATTTCGATCAAAATTTGTAAGAAAAATATTTTTTTTCAAACTTTTTGTATTATCATAATACAACAAGTTTTCAATACAAAAGAAAAGACATAAAAGTTCCATATTTTTATGCATACAACCGTATTCTCGAAAGTAAATCATCAGTGGTTTAAAGGAAAGAAAATGAGTGATGAAAAAAGTTCAATTGAAAAATTTCAATCCAAAAATTTCAACAAAAAATTTTTAATCACAAAAATTTTTTATAAAAAATGAGAATTTTATTTAAACAATTGCAATTGCGAAAAAAAGTAGGACTTTTTTAATATTAAAAAATACAATTTTTTGTTTTTAGACATTTAAAAGAAATTTTTCAAAAAAGTCCTACTTAAAAAATATAGCTCATGAACCGGAATTTTTTTAAATTTTATATAAAAAATATGAGCATCTTTTTTATATTCTTTTCCAGAAAGAATTATAAAAAGAAACTCAAAAAAGGGGTAAGAATTTTTTTCAAAATTCGAATTTTTACTCAAACAATGGATACCCAAAAAATTCTTAGGGGCTGTCTAGATATTATGTTATCAATTTTTTCGGATTTTTTACCCCTCCCTCTCCCACGTTATCAAAAAAGCACTAGCGTTATCAACTTTTTGTGAAGAGGACTGACTCCCCCCCCCCTAACATGATAATGTAATATCTGGACGGTCCCTTACCCCTGATTATTCCAAACATCCTATACTACAGACACAATTTGTGACCAAACTTACAAATATTAATACTAAGGCTAAAAAATATTCAACCAGTTCTGGGAACGGAAAAAAGAAAAATGTGACCCAAGAAATAAAAATTATGTTAAAATTTGCATCTTCTTTTAAGAAACTGTTCTCATCCAGCCAGGCCAGTCCATGCGACCATACTAAAAATTGTAAAAATTAGATATTTTTATAAAAAATTTGAAGCTACTTCGGCTCTTATACCCCATTGAACGTAGTCTAAAATCGAAAAAATAAAATTTTTCGATTTTAGACCACGTTCAATGAGTAGCTCCAATTGATCTATATTTTTTACAAAATTTTTTCAACAGTATAAAATTTACCATGATATCATTGATGACGTTATAAAACCGCATCATGAGGTTGGGTTGGGCTTCCATGGTAGGAATATAGAGATTTTCATATTCTTTTGTCGCCTTATTTTTGTAGAGAATTTTGTTGACTGGAGCGACAACACAGGCTGTTCCCGCACCGAACATTTGGAGCATCTAAACAAATTTTTTAACTTTCTTTCGTAAATTTCTCATCTCTAATTTTGACTCTTCAACCATTCGACTTCTCTAGTTTAGCCTTTAATTTCTTAACTCCCTTAAAGGATCAGTCCGGTCGGAAAAAAGTTGCCGTTTTGTTGATATTCTTAAAGTTCATGAAAACTGGAGCATTTTTTGTTTTTACAGTAAATTCTGAATCGCTCACGTTGTCGAGATAATGACATGTGAAGTTGGCTAAGAGAGTTGACTGTAATAAATAAATTTCAAAATCATCACAAACTTCGCATGCAATTATCTCTACAACGTGAATAACTCCGAAATTACCGTAAGAACAAAAAATGCTCCAGTTGTCATGAACTTTCAGCATATCAACAAAAATGCCAACTGTTTTCCGACATTACTGGCCCTTTAAACTCCGAACACATGGCTATCAATCAAATTTATTTTTTGCCTCTTTTTTAAACTTAGAAATCCGAGAGGACGTGAAAAATTCGCTTGTTGAGATCAAGATCGACTCAAGAGCACAAAAGCACAAGATTTTGACATGCTGAGGTAGGAAAAGATGTTTGAGCACTCAGAAATTTTTTCGTCTCAAGATCATCCCACGTGGCTTTTTTCGAAGGAGCAAATAGTACAGGGTGAGCCAAAAAATTGTACTTTTGCATTTTTTGGTGAAAAATTTTGCAAAAGTACGGTTTGGCTCGCTCTATAGAATTTTTGAATGGCAATATGAAATAAAAGTTGTGAAAAAAGTTAAAAATATTCACAAAAAATTTCAGTTATTAATTTGTAAATTTTTCAAAAATTTACCCTTCTTTCTTTGAGGGATCTACGAATTTCTTCCATGGTTGGGTAACGCTCTGTGATTTTGAATTCATTCCATTCTCGGGCAATTTCAATTAGCGAGTCACGTGTAACGCCAGGTAGAATCAATCCATCGGTCAATGGTGGGGTACACAATTCTTCTTCTACAAAAAATATTTACACAAATTTTCTTCAACCTCGTGGATTTTATTATACGATAACAAGTTTCATGATTTGTTTACAAAAGTTTTATAATTGTTGCATTTTAAGGTCATTTTTGGAGTTCATTTTGCGTAAAAATTTCAGGTAGAGAAAATCTTAAAAAGCCTAAGCCTAAACACTAAGCCTAAGTACTAAGCCTAAGACTAAACACTAAGCCTATGCACTAAGCTTAAGCACTAAGCCTAAGTACTAAGCCTAAGCACTAAGCCTAAGACTAAACACTAAGCCTAAGCACTAAGCCTAAGCCTTTTCATTACTTTTCAAAAAAATTTTTCCTTAACCTAACCTTGCACAATTCTTGTAAAATTTTTTGTAAGTTCTATACTCATACTCAAGGTTAAATGTATGATTAATGTATTCTAATTGTCATAAAAAATTCTATTCTTACACTTTTTGTCTTCAAGAATGGTCCGATTGTTCGGTCTAGTGGTATGTGTATTTTTTTACAACGAAAACTTGAAGAGTTTCCCGAAATCGGAATCATTTATTTTCGCCAAAAATAATTAATTCTTGTGATATTTTTACTTTTCGTGTGATGATAACATATTTTGGCAGTTTTCGTCGGTCTTTTGTCGAAGTATGGAAGTTTACAGCAAACCGACACATTGTCTATTGGCTTTCCCGAAATGACCCAAAAACGCACATGTGACTTTTTTGTTTTCTGACAATATGTTTACGAATAAGGAAATTTAAAATTTAAAGACAAAATAGTGGGAAAGTTGGTTTTTAATTTTTGGTCCAAAATTAAGAAAAATCATTTTTATCAAAATTCTAATTTGTAATACAAATTTATCGCACACAATGGGGATGTACACGTTATAAAAAGTGACAATCCTGGTCTCCGGCTAGAAATTTTTTTTTAAATTTTGACCCTTGCTTGCACCTTTTCGGCATTTTGTGCACCGTGACCCAAATTTTCTTGAAAATGAAATTTTTTTAATTAAAATTTTTTGCTAACCTCCTTGTTCGTTTATCCAGTAGACAAAAATGTTCATGGTGCCGACTTCTGTGAGTTTTTCATCGTCGTCATAAAGCCATAGTGCTTGTTGGCAACCCATTTCATGAGCCATTTTTCCGACCAAAATCGTGGGTGCATAGTTGCTAAAAATGAAAATTGTCAAATTTTTGAATTTTTTTGTTTAAAATTATTTGTGAGGTTGTAAAATATGGATCAAATTAGTGATGCTCAAAGTTTTTCGTTATTTTGATCATCAGTAGCTCAAATTTTAAAAAATCCAAAATTTTTTACAAATTAGATTTTTTCGAAATTTTATTAAAATTTTCCCTTACCATCCCATTTTGAAAGCACCAACACCACCGGGAAATGCTCGAACAAATTCCGGATCGGCTAACAAAGCCACCGGTTGGAAGCCAGTTGGATAGTAAGCACCAACTGGGTTTGTAAGCACAAAGAGTTTTGCTTGGGTGGAAAATGCAACTCCCAGAGTAGGCTAAACAATTTTTATTTATAAAAAAATTCAAGTTTTTTACTTACATCAGTGCCTATCAAAGTTGGTCGAATGTAGAGAGAGCTGGTGTTTGAATAGGGGACCCATTCTTTGTCCAATTTGATCATGTCAGTGATGATTTTGATCAGCTCTTCGGCGTCGAAATCCTAAATTTTTGTTGAAAATTTGATTAAAAAAAATCAATTTTTCACAAATTTGGTTTGGATTGGAATGAGGCTAGTAAGCCTAAGCGTAAGCCTAGACCTAAGCATAAGCTTAAGCCTAAACCTAAGTCTAACAAGGGACCCTCACAACTTGTCAATTTTCAAATTCAAGATTTTTTCTTAAATTTTCTTAAAAACGACTCCTTA